>JAWRVF010000949.1:0-133082 GCA_036785485.1 Physcomitrellopsis africana | reverse complement strand
TGAAGAGGAGCTTTGCTGCCTTTGCATTTGTTTGGAAATTTTAGCGCCTACTTCTTTTAGCCATAACTTTTAAATGGTAAGTCATCTATTTGTGAAATTTTAATATGTTTTACAATGGATTATTGGCTTTCCATAGGCTGTAAGCACGCTTGATTCGACCTTTGGATGAATATTTCGTGATTTATTTAGTTTCAGTTTGTTGTATAACTTGTATTCCTCATATGCGGTTGTATTTTGAAGTATACTTGAATACATACATACTTTGCTTATACTTTTTATATAAGTATATATACTTGTATTTATACAAGTATTCTATAAGTATTCTACAAGTATTATATATAATATTTGTACAAGTATTTGTATAAGTATTATACCAAGGATTTATACAAGTATTTGTACAAGTGTTATATCAAGGATTTATACAAGTATTTATACAAGTATTTGTATAAGTATTATTCAAGTATTTATACTTTATATTTGTACAAGACTTGTACAAGTATAATACAAGTATAACTTGAAAGCTTGAAGAAATATTGTGCAAGTATAGAACATACTTGCACGGCTTCCTCTCATGTTCCCTGCAAGTTCTAGTAGCAGCTAGGAACCCGGCGTTTTCCAAGGCGAATTCTCTCTACCCGACAACGCGTACCATCAAATTTGTCTGGAAGGCTGACTCGGGGTTCCTTTTGCTGTTGAACCAACGGTTCTTGCCGAACTAACGACATGGTTGCTTCATTAGATGCCGAAGCTTGAGATTGGTGAACCTTAGATTGTGTTGCCTCGGGCGTTCCAACGTTGTAAAGCCTTGCCATAACTCCTTCTATCTCTGCAGTTCTTTGAGACAACGTAGCAAGAGCATTCATGATGGCGTCCAATTTGGACTCCGAACTTTCAGCCATAGTGATGTCTTGACCTCCGACCATTCTAAGAGAAGGAAAAGATGAATCTACAGAAGATAATATTGGTTTAGAGGAGGGTACTCCGCAACCTCTAAAACGCCTTAAGTTCTTCAAGAAGAGGGATAATCCACGCTTTTCAAGAAGAACAAGACTCCAATATTGAATACAATGAATATCAGTTTAGAGGAGGGTAATCCGCAACCTCTAAAACGCCAGTAGATCTTCAAGAAGAGGGATAATTCACACTCTCACAAGGAACTAGCTCTGATATCAAAGATGTGTGTAGTCTTGACAAACTGTCACGGACACAAAATACAAACTAGAAATCTAAACAAGAAGTTCACAAAGAACTGGAAAGAATTAAATTAATGCAGATGAGTATAAGGCCAACACTAGAGAAGTGAGCTAGAGCTCCAAGAGATGTGTTGTCGAGACTGAAGAACCCTTCAGCCTCAACTCCTATATATACTACCAGATAGGAAACTTCTCGAGCTACTTCCGCTAAACTAGGAAGCTTCTCAAGCGACTTCTACTTAACCAGGAAGCTTCTCAAGCAACTTCCTAGAATCTAATAGAATATTCTAGGAATATTCTAAGAATCTTCTAAGAAAATCTTTACAAAATCTTCTAGGAATCTTCATAGAATATTCTAAGGAATCTTTAGGGAATATTCTAGAGGGTTCCAAAGACTTGCTTCTAGAATATTTTAGAAGCTTGTCTCTAGAAGGTTCTAAGGACTATGTCTCTAACACCGTGGAGCAATAGAAGCAATTTCGTTAAAACAAGTTTTGTAGGACATTGGACTTATACAATTGGAAGCAACTCCAAAGAAGTGTATCAATCAAGGATGCCTTTCTTTTACAAAGAATCCATAGCATCATTCAAGAATCAAGCACATTGACATTCAACATCACTTTATAAGAAAGAAGATTAAAATGGGAGTGATTGACATGAAATATTGTGCTATGGAAGACATGTTGGCTGATTTGTTGACAAAGGTATTAGTAAAGGATAGGCATCATATGTCGACAAAAGAATTAGGTTTAAAAGCCTTTGATAATTAGCAAAGTGGTAGTGTTGCAATAAATAAGTAACAGTAAAAATAGAATAATTTATCAAGTAAAGGATATTACTTTAGATAAGTTACTACTGGTCAAAGGTTGACTCTTAGCATATAGGAAGGACATCCTTTGGATATAGGATGCAGTCAAAGGAGAAGAATCAAAGTCAAGAGGATAAAATATGTACTAGAAAATATCTTAAATACTAAATAAGAATAATTAGTGCATGACAAAAGATACCTTCATGGAAGGTGAGATATTCTCGTGGTACGAGAGATATCAAAAGGATCGTAGGATCATTAGATACCCTCGTGGTATGAGAGATGCCAAAAGATCCTAGGAGCATGTGTGTAAAAATCAAAGGTAGAAAAAGTCTTTTAGGGCAGCAACCACCTTCTATAAATAATAGGTGTTAGAAGAGAGAGATATCTCATTCTAAACTTCTCTTGTATGCAATTTTAGTGATCTCTACTTACTTGTATTTTGCCTCTTGTATTTTTTCAATATAATTATCTCCTCCAACTTCATCACATGCATTGTTACATTCTCTCTATCTTCTTTCTTGGCCTTGTAACAATTTCGTGCATAATGACCGGATTTTCCACATATGAAGCAAGTTCTCACATTGCTTCTTACATTGTCATGTCAATTGAAATAGGTACCTTTACCTTCTCTTTAAAAGATAGCCGCATCTTCACATTGATGCTCCTTCTCTTTCCTTTTATTTACTTCATGTACAAGTCTTGATGTCACATAGTCTATTGTAAGCTCCTTCAACCTCATGGACTCCAATGCCACAATAAAATAGTTGTAGGATTCCAGAAGACTCATGAGTAAGGTCATAACAATATCACCATCTTCTAAAGGCTTGTCTACAATAGCTAATTGGATTGCAAGGGCCATTATCTTATTAACATAAGTCATGTTGAGATTGTTGAGGTAAATTGATAATAATAGAATAAGTTATTAAATAATGGATATTATCTTAGATAGATTGTTAATTGTCAAAAGATTGTCCTTAGGTGAATGGAAAAGCCATCCTATAAATAAGAGACAAAGTCAAGGACCACAAGACAAGGTCAAAGGGATAATAGATATCCTAAGGAATATTGAGAGACTTGGTAAGAGTATAAAATATATACCATAGCATATACTTGAGGTAGGTGAAATGTAAAGGCATTCTAAGAGCATATTGGATATGTTAAAGGCATATCTTCATAGAAGATAAGATGCCAAAGAAAATACTTGGTATATCTTTTGATGAATGTAAAAGTGAAAGAATGGATGTTGTTGTTAAGGACAACAACCACCTAATATAAATAATGGGTGTTGGAAGTGAGAATCATCTTATTCCACACTTTTCTTTGTATACAACCTTGTTGATGCTAAGAGTTGTAACTTCAAGTATTGCTTTCTTTCATAGGTTATGGATCCACTCACCTTTATTTGTGAGTTTTGAAGTTCTTTAAAGTCTTTGTTGTTGTGTGGAGTTGATCATATTGTTGTTGCTGATGTTGAGGTTTAGAAACTGCCAACTTTGAGATTTAGATCTAAATCTAGATCTTATTTTGTTCCTACTTATTATTAAGTATATTTTGGATTTGGGATTTCATTTACATCTTAAAGTGATGTTATAGAATACTAATATTGTGTTTGTACCTGAAGTTAGATCTTTGGTGGATTAGCTTTGTAGTTTCATGTTTTAAAGAAGCTTAAGGTGCTTTAAATACCTCTTATGGTGCTTAGAGGTGATTTGTGAGCTTAAAAGTGATATGAGAGTGGAAAATCAAATTTGAGACATTTATATACTTTATTGGACTTTTAAAAAGACTTAAAAATGAAGTTGCGAGTGTTTTGAGAGTGAAATCACTAGTCTATTTATAAAGAAGGCATTTTGAGTTTGTAAGGCAATAACACCTTCTTGCTGATTTTGAAAGCTTTAGGATTACTTCTCTTGATCTTCTTTGACACATCTCTTCCTTATATATAGTTTTAAGTGAGGGTGAAGGCTTGAGAGCTACTGAAAAGTTTAAAGGTGAGAATTTCTACCATTGGAAGGTGAAAATGGAACTTTTGTTGGCTTCGTTAGATCTTTGGGATATTATAGATGAAAGTGAAGAGGCTCCAAGCATGGATGTTGATATGAAGGAGAAGAAGGAGTACAAACATCATGAAAAAAAGGCTTTTGGATTTATTGCAATCAGTGTTGATAAAGCCAACTTCTCCCACATTATTTCTTGTAAAGGACTAGCAAAAGCATAGAAGACTCTTTGCAACATCTATAAAAACAAAAACTTATCTAACATCATCTGTACAAGAAGAAAATTATTTACTTCAAAGATGAAAGAAGGTGAAGATCTTATGGCACACATCAATAAGGTGAGACTCTACTTATGAGCTTACTAGAGTCTTACAACTATCTTATTGTGGCTTTGGAATCCATTCACTTAAAGCAACTTACTATGGACTATGTCAAGGCAAGACTTGTCCATGAAGTGACTAAGAAGAAAGAAAAGGAGCCTCAAGGTGAAGATTCAGTACTCTACTCACGTTAAGGCAAAGGCAACTATTCAAAGCAACAAGGTAATGTCAAAATTTGCTTCATTTGTAGCAAAGTAGGACTGATCAACCTCAAGGATTTGTACAATGAGGCAAAGAACACCTTGTGTGCAAATTGAAGAAATCTATGTATGAGTTGAAGCAATCACCAAGAGCATGGTACTAACGTATTGACACATTTTTTTGTCTATGAAGGTTTTGTGAGAAGTGAGGCTGATCATTGTATGTGATGCAATCTAAAGAGTTCTTGCTAATTGTAATCCTCTATGTTGATGATTTGATCATCTTGGCTAACAATATGGAAAAGGTGAATTGGATGAAGGCCATATTAGAAAAAGAGTATGAAATGAGTAACTTAAGAAAGTTCCACTATTACTTAGGAACGGAGTTTGCAAGAGATCGTGGCAACAAGACCATTACAATGAGCCAAAGTAAGTACATTGAAGAAGTATTGAAATGATTCAATATGGAGGAGTGCAAGCCCATTGGAACACCTTTCAAGGCCAATTTGTAGTTGATGAAGCTCACGGATGAGGAATTTGTCCAAGTTGAAGGTGAGATGCAAAGTGTTCCACACAAGGCAGCAATTGGCTCACTTATGTATACAATAGTAGCCACAAGAGTGGATCTTGCATATGCTGTGAATGTTGTGAGCCAACACATGTCTAAGACTCAACCTTTGCATTGGGTAACAGTAAAGAAGATAATGAGATACTTAAAAGGTACAAAGGACTTCAAATTGTATCTTGGTGGTAAGAACATTGACTTGCAAGGATATTGTGATGCAGATTGGGCTTAAGATGCAAATGATAGAAGATCCACAATAAGGTATGTATTTTTTATTAGAGTGGGAGCCATTTTTTGGAATTGTAAGAGACCAGCTACCATTGCAAGGTCAACCATGGAGGTTTTAAGTACATGGCAGCAAGTTATTGTGCAATGGAGGCTTATTAGATAAGACAACTTTTAAAAGAAATAGGATTAGTACAAATTAAAGCAACTCCAATAATGTGTGACAATCAAAGATGTCTTGTATTTTCCAAAAAAACTTTTAACATATTCAATATGCTCTTAGTATCTTTTGGCATCTCACCTACCTCAAGTATATCTTGAAGCATCTACTTTATATTCTTGCCTAATCTCTGGATTTTTCCTAGGATATCCTTTATCCCTTTGATCCTGTCTTGTGGCCCTTGGCTTTGTCCCTTGTTCATAGAATGGTCTTTCTAATCACCAAGAAACAACCTTTTGACCATTAGCAACCTACTTAACATAATATCCATTACTAGGTAACTTATTCTACTATTATCTATTTATCTTAATATATCTTAACATATATTCCATCTTTGTTGATAACCTTGCAATTATTGTAATTTCTTAGAAGTCCATGAAATTGCTCCCACTCCAATAAAGAACATATAAGCCATGAATAATCTTCTATTATTTGCATCTCAAACAAGGTATTGCTTATCTTTTTAAACAAATCCATATAAATGCCTTCTTCTAACTTTCTATTCAAGAAAGCCATTTTCATTTCCATTTGATGCATCTCTAAGTCCATTGAATCAATTGAAGCTTGATTTGATGGAAGTTGAATCAATTTCCATGTTCTATTATCCAACAGAGATTTCTACTCTTCTTCCATGGCTTCTCCTATTTTATAGCATCTATGGACTTCATCGCATCACATAATATCAATGAATCAGAAACAAATACCATATTAGCATGTTCTTCACTTACTTGAGAAAAGATATGATTCTTCCACCATTCACCAAGTGGTTTTTTTTCTCTTAAAAGATATCTTCTTTCATTTGAAGATAAATATTCATCTTTTTCAATAACTTTCTTCTCTCTTAAAACTTATCTTTTCTCATTCAAAAGTATATATTCTTCATGATAATCACCATCATCATAATCCTTCATATCTTCATTTTTTTCTATTTTTTTTTACCAACTATTGAAGCTTTCATCTTTTCAATCTTATGTGGCTTTTCATGTTTACTCATACCTCCACTATCTTTATTTTCTTCATTGCTTATTCTAACAATTGTAGAAGCTTTCATCTTATCTATTTCCTTAAGCTCTTTTCTTTGGTATACATCTCCACTATCTTCATTGTCTTTAGTTTCTTCTTTCATTGCTGAATTTAAAGATGTATCCACAAACACATCATTATTCCCACTTGGACACATCTCTAAGTATTCACAAGCACTCTTATGTTCCAAAAACTCAACATCACAACTTTTGATGATCTTGTTGCTATCCAAGTTCATTAGCCTACATACCTTCGTACCTTTATAATATCCTAAGAACACACACTTTGTTTCTTTTACATCAAGCTTATTTCTCATACAATCTGGTGTCTTTGCATACACAATGCATCCAAAAGTTTTCAAATCTGAAATACAAGGTTGTCTCCAACTCCATGCTTCTTGAGGTGTCATTGATGCAAGAGCACTTATTGGACATCTATTCCTTATATATATTGCATTCACTACAGCTTCCACCCAAAATTCATAACCAAGATTTTCAGTATGAAGCATGCTCTTTGCCATCTCTACAATGCTTCTATTTTCCCTTTCAGCAACACCAATTTGTGCAGTAGTTGTTTATCTAGCAATTCCATCATTCTTCAAATAAATATCAATTTGCTTAGACATATACTCACCTTTATTGTCTGTATGCAATACCTTGATCTTGCATTCACTTTATTTTTCAACAAGTACTTTAAACTCCTTGAACTTCCAAAAGCACTCACTTTTGGCTTTAAGAATGTAGATCCAAGTCTTTCTTGAAAAATCATCAATAAAAGTGAGGAAATACCTTGGTCCTCCAATACTTGTAATCTTCATAGGTCCACATACATCAAAATGGACAATCTCCAATAACTTTGTAATACGTATTGTTACACCACTTAGAAATGAAGCCCCTTATTATTTACCTTCTATGCATCCTTCACATTCAAGTTGTATTGCATTTTGGCTTATTTTACTAAGATCTAAATCTCTTATCATAGACTTAAATTTTACCATGCTCTTCATATTCAAATGGCCAAGGCAACGATGCCATGTATTCAACTTGGCTTTATTTGATACAGCCACCTCCACTGTATTAACATTCTTACAATCAAGATAATACAAGTGTTCCTCTCTAGACCCCTTAGCAATCTTGTTTCTACTCAATGTTTTTACAAAACATCCATTCATGTTGAATTGAATCATAAAACCTCCCATCACAAGTTTATTCACTAAAAGTAGATTTTGCTTCATTTTGGACACATGGAGAACGTCTTTGATTCTTATCCTATAGGTTTGTCCATTCACAACCACCTCTACTATAATAGAATTAATTCCAATGGCTTCAAATGTGTTATTATCTCCCAAGACCTCATTTAATGCTAGAATAGCCTCATAAGTGTCAAATAAACACTTATAAGGTGTCATATGCTTTGAACAACTTGAATCCACAATCCATCTTACCATGGTAGCCATAGAGGTTCTATTTGTTGCCATGAATGTAAAATCTTCTCATCCAAAGTCATCTTGTAAACTATTTGCATTCTCCTTGTACATATTTTTGCCTTTGTAATAATTTTGAGCAAAATATCTTACTTTGCCACAATTGAAGCAAGTTTTGACAATACCTCATTGATTTGAATAGTTGCTCCTTCTTAGATGTGAATATATTAAGATTTTTTAAGGTAAATTGATAATGGTAGAATAAGTTACCAAGTAGGTTGCTAATGGTCAAAGGATTGTCGCTTGGTGATTGGAAAGGCCATTCTATGAACAAGGGACAAAGCCAAGGGCCACGAGACAAGGTCAATGAGATAAAGGATATCCTAGGGAATATCTAGAGATTAGCTAAGAGTCTAAAGTAGATACCTTAGGATATACTTAAGGTAGGTGAGATGCCAAAGTATGCTAAGAGCATATTAGATATATTAAAGGTATATTCACATAGAAGATAAGATGCTAAAGAATATACTTGATATATCCTTTGATGAATGCAAAATTAAAAGGATGGATATTGTTGTTAATAGCAGCAACCACCACCTACAAGTAATAGGTGTTGGAAGTGAGAGACTTCTTATTCCACACTTCTCTTTGTATATAACCTTGCTGATACTAAGATTTGTAACTGCAAGCTATGATTTCTTCAATAAGTTATGGATCCACTCACCTTCAATTGTGAGTTTTGAAGTGCTTTATATTGAAGATAATAATAGAATAGGTTGCTAATGGTCAAAGAGTTGACTCTTGAGATGTGAAAGGACTATCATATGAATAAGTCACAAGGACAATAGCTTTGAAAATCAATAAGACTGTATAGAATATGGTAAGAGATGTCTTAATAGTAGGTGAGATGTAAAAGGATGTCTTTATAGTAGGTTGGATGAATATAAGAGAGAATGAATGGAAGTTGTCTATTACGGCAGCAACCTATAAGTAAAGGAAGTTGGAAGTAAGAGTTATCTTATTCCACACTTCTCTTTGTGTCAAACCTTTGTTGATGCTAAGTGTTGGGACTTCTTTGTTCTTTTTTGTCAACAAGTTATGGGCCCATTCACCTTTACATATGAGTTTTGAAGTGCTTTGAAGTCTTTGTTGTTGTGTGGAGTTGATCATATTGTTGTTGTGATGTTGAGGTTTAGAAACTCCCAACTTTGAGATTTAGATCTAAATCTAGATCTTGTTTTGATCTTACTTGTTGTTAAGTGTATTTTGGAATTGGGATTTCATTTACATCTTAAAGAAATGTTATAGAACACTAGTATTGTGTTTGTTGCTGAAGTTATGTCTTTGGTGGACTAACTTTGTAGTTTCATATGTTAAAGAAGCTTAAGGTGATTTAAACACCTCTTATGGTATTTAGAAGTGATTTGTGAGCATGAAAGTGGTATAAGAGTGGTAAATCAGATTTGAGACACTTATATACTTTATTGGACTTGTGAGAAGTCTTAGAAGTGAAGTTGAGAGTGTTTTGACGGTGAAAATACTAGCTTATTCATAGAAAGGTCATTTTGAATTTGTAAGGCAGCAACACCCTATTGCTGATTTTGAGAGCTTTATGACTACTTTTTTTGATCTTTTTTGACACATTTCTTTCTTAGATATAGCTTCAAGTGAGAGTGAAGGCTTGAGAGCAATTGAAAAAATTAGAAGAATGAATTTTTACTATAGAAAGAAAGAAATGGAGCATCAAAGTCAAGACCCAGTACTCTATTCATATCAAAGAAGGAGCAACTATTCAAATCAACGAGGTAATGTCAAAACTTGCTTCAATTGTGGCAAAGTAAGATATTTTGCTCAAAATTATTACAAAGGCAAAAATATGTACAAGGAGAATGCAAATAGTTTGTAAGATGACTTTGGATGAGAAGATTTTACATTCATGGCAACAAATAGAACCTCTATGGCTACCATGGTAAGATGGATTGTGGATTCAAGTTGTTCAAAGCATATGACACCTTATAAGTGTTTATTTGACACTTATGAGGCTATTCTAGCATTAAATGAGGTCTTGGGAGATAATAACACATTTGAAGCCATTGGAATTAATTCTATTATAGTAGAGGTGGTTGTGAATGGACAAACCTATAGGATAAGAATCAAAGACGTTCTCCATGTGTCCAAAATGAAGCAAAATCTACTTTTAGTGAATAAACTTGTGATGGGAGGTTTTATGATTCAATTCAACATGAATGGATGTTTTGTAAAAACATTGAGTAGAAACAAGATTGCTAAGGGGTCTAGAGAGGAACACTTGTATTATCTTGATTGTAAGAATGTTAATACAGTGGAGGTGGCTGTATCAAATAAAGCCAAGTTGAATACATGGCATCGTTGCCTTGGCCATTTGAATATGAAGAGCATGGTAAAATTTAAGTCTATGGTAAGAAGTTTAGATCTTAGTAAAATAAGCCAAAATGCAATACAACTTGAATGTGAAGGATGCATAGAAGGTAAATAATAAGGGGCTTCATTTCTAAGTGGTGTAACAATACGTATTACAAAGTTATTGGAGATTGTCCATTTTGATTAACATTATTGGACTGTAAAGATTCTAGTGGAGATGAGTTTTTCTCACTTTTATTGATGATTTTCAAGAAGACTTGGATCTACATTCTTTAATCCAAAAGTGAGTGCTTTTGGAAGTTCAAGGAATTTAGAGCACTTGTTGAAAAACAAAGTGAATGTAAGATGAAGGTGCTGCATACGGACAGTGGTGGTGAGTATATGTCTAAGCAATTTGATATTTATTTGAAGAATGAAGGAATTGCTAGACAAACAATTACTACACAAATTGGTGTTGCTTAAAGAGAAAATAGAAGTATTATAGAGATGGCAAAGAGCATATTCATACTCAAAATCTTGGTTATGAATTTTAGGCCGAAGCTATATTGAATGCAACATATACGAGGAATAGATGTCATATAAATACTCTTGCATCAATGACACCTCAAGAAGCATGGAGTGGGAGGCAACCTTGTATTCACATTTGAAAACTTTTGGATGCATTGCATATGCAAAGACACCAAATTGTATGAGATATAAGCTTGATACAAAAAGAACAAAGTATGTATTCATAGGATACTGTGAAGGCCCCAAGGCATATAGGCTAATGTGCTTGGATTATAACAAGATCATCAAAAGTTGTGATGTTGAGTTTTTGGAATATAAGAGTACTTGTGAGCACTTAGAGATGTGTCCTAGTGGGAGGAATGGTGGATTTGTGGACACATCTTTAAATTTTGTAAAGAAAAAAGAAGCTAAAGACAATGAAGATAGTGGAGATGTATACCAAAGAACTTGGGAGATGGATAAGATGAAAGCTTCTACAATTGTTAGAATAAACGTAGAAGAAAATAAAGATGGTGGAGGTATGAGTAAACGCCCAAGAAGAAGTCAGATAAGATTGAAAAGATTATTGAAAGCAAAGCTTGAAGTCACAACTCTTAGCATCAGAAAGGTTGTATACAAAGAGAAGTGTGGAGTAAGATGTCTCTCACTTCCAACATTGATTACTTATAGATGGTGGTTGCTGCCCTTAACAATAACATCCATTCTTTTACTTTTATATTCATCAAAGGATATACCAAGTATATCCTTTGGCATCTTATTTTCTATATGGATATGTCTTTAGCATATCCAATATGCTTTTAGGATTTTCTGGCATCTCACCTATCTCAAGTTTATCCTAAGACATCTACTTTATACTCTTACTAGTATCTGGATATTTTTTAGGATATCCTTTATTCCTTTGACCTTATCTCGTGGCCCGTGGCTTTGTCCCTTGTTCATAGGATGGCCTTTCCAATCACCAAGAAACAATCCTTTGACCATTAGCAATCTATCTAAGATAATATCCATTACTTGATAATTTATTCTACTATTATCTATTTATCTTAACATATCTTAATACTCCCACTTTGCTATTGGTCAAAGGCTTTTTAAGCCTAATGACTTTATCAAATCATGGTATTTATCCTTTATTAATGCCTTTGTAAGCACATCAGCAAGAATGTCTCTTGTAGTACAATACTTCATACTTATTATGCCATCTTCAATCTTCTCTCGTATGAAATGATGTTGAATATCAATGTGCTTGGTTCTTGAATGGTGCTTTGGATTTTTGGCAAATGCAAGACATCTTTGATTATCACACATTATTGGAGTTGTTTCAATTTGCACTAATCCAATGTCTTCTAAGAGTTGTCTTATCCAACAAGCCTCCCTTAACAGACAACGACTACGCCATAAAATTGACATGATTGATCTTGCACGGTAGGTTGTCTCTTACAATTCCAAGAAATGGCTTCCAGTTCAATAAAGAATACATATCTTGTTGTGGATCTTCTATCATTTGCATCCAACCCAATCTGCATCACAATATCCTTGTAAGTCAATGCTCTTACCACCAAGACACAATTTGAAGTCCTTTGTACCTTTTAAGTACCTCAATATCCTCTTTATCATTGCCAATGCAAAGGTCCAACCTTAGACACATCACAAACTCCTCATCCGTGAGCTTCATCAACTACAAATTGGTCTCCAAAGGTATTCTAATGGGCTTGCACTCCTCCATGTTGAATTATTTTAACACTTCTTCAATGTACTTATTTTGACTCATTGTAATGGTCTTGTTATCCCAATCTCTTACAAATTCTATTCCTAAGCAATAGTGGAGCTCTCTCAAGTTATTCATTTCATATTCTTTTTCTAATATGGCCTTCATCTAATTCATCTTCTCCATATTGTTAGCCAAGATGATCAAATCATCAACATAGAGAATTATAATTAGCAAGAACTCTTTAGATTGCATCACATACAATGAGTGATCAGCCTCACTCCTTACAAAACCTTCATTGATAAAAAAATGTGTCAATACATTGGTACCATGTTCTTGGTGATTGCTTCAACCTATACAAAGATTTCTTCAATTTGCACACAAGGTGTTCTTTGCCTTGTTGTACAAATCCTTTGAGGTTGATCCATAGATACCTCAATTTTCCATTCAAAAGGCTATATTGTGCCATTTAAATTCTAAGTCTATCACGCCTCAATGGCTAATGGTCCTAATCGTCGCAGGAATTTATAACGGTGTCGCCATAAGGGTTTGGCTACTATGTGAAAAAAAGTGTATACGTATATTTAATGTACAATTTATTACAGCGTTAGTTATACAATTTGACTTTTATTATTATAAGATGAAAGTTTTAGGCTGCTAGTTTAGGAAGTGGATCTATTAAAGTGATTATTATTAAGATTTATAACCTTAGTAGTGACTTTTAAAGTTAATTTTATATTGATAATAACTTGTATATATCTTAAGTCACCTATGTTAGACGTTGGTGATCCTTAAGATCTTATTTACTTCTTTTATTTGATGCTTAAAGCACCAAATATGTAAATCTTATAAGAAGAAGGATTAGAAAAGGGTTTTTAGTGTAAAAAGGGTAGTTTGGCCATCTATGTGGATGAAAAGAGGTGGATGATAGAAATCTCTACTCTAATTGGCCAAAAATCATGCCCAATGGGCTTCAAGGAGGCTGCCCGAGGGTTTATTAGGAGTTAGGGTTTGTTTTTCGAAGGGGAGTCGAACATCAGAGGCTAGGATCATAAGGTTTAGGTTTTTGGATCTGGTTTAGGTGCAAATTTTGTGTGATTTGCACTTTTTATGTAGAAGTTATAGGCGCTCAAAGTTAAGGTGTCAATTTTAGACCTATTATCACTCTTTTGGATATAACTCGCACATACAAAAAGCAATCAAGAATCGGCCACTGACGTTGGAGAGAGCACTTTCTTGGCTACACTTTTTATGGAAAGCTCGATAAAATCCAAGCTAGGGTGAAGGAGATATTGGGAGTTGAAGCCAGTGCTTACAGACTTAAGGGCAGTAAGTGACCCGCTTACATAGTGGTTACATTTTAAGCTACATCTTATGCAATTTGATAGATTTTTGGCTCAAAATTTTCAGGAGTGTATATGTTTATGTCACAAGACTATATGCAAAAATTTTGTGGCATTAGGATTTTGGATTTGTGAGATATAAGGAAAATAGTGCTCGGGTGTCTCTGAGCTAGGGTTTTAAGCACCTGCTAGGGATTTTGAGATATCGGACAATCGCAAATAAATTTATGATTGATTCTTTCTTGTGGTGAAAGTTAAAAAGATTATCTACACTCTAAATTAAGTTGTATAGAAATTAAATAGTTGGATCAAGAGTTATTGAACTCTAAAGTTCAACAAGAAATAAGTCCTTGTAGGTGAATAAAGTTTTGAAGGGTTTTTGTGGAAATTTGAACCCTTTCTGTACAAACTTACTTGAATATAAAAGGATTTATACATATAACTTTTCTTTTGTGAGATTATTATATTATTTTTCTTTTTTATTAAAGAAAAATCACTTGTTGGATTTTTGCCATTAAGTTTCAAATAAATTCTTCACAGCCAGGTACCCAGTGTATTCCCAGATAGAAGGCCACGTCATATGACAATGGGTGCATAAGTCTCATTGAAATCAACACCAGCAACTTGTGGATATCTTTTGGCAACTAATCTTGCCTTGTGCCTCACCACCGCACCCATTGCATCTCTTTTAGTCCTAAATACCTACTTACAACTAATACTAGATCCATTTGATGGAAGAGGAGCCAATTTCCATGTATCATTGTCTATGAAGGATTGATACTCTTTTTCTATAGCCTTCTCCCACTTGATTGCATCTTGGGACTTCAAAGCATCACACAAAGACAATGGATCAACAAGAAGAGCCACATTTGCATGTTCTTCACTTACTTGAAGAAAGATGTGGTTCTTCTACCATTCACCAAGTGGTCTTCTTTCCCTCAAAGGATATCTTCTTTCATTTGAAGAAGAAGATTTACCTTGCTCTTTTCTAACCTTCTTTTCTCTTAAAACTTATCTTTTCTCATTCAAAGGTTGATACTCCTCATCATCATCGTCATCATCTTCAACACTTTCATTTTTTTTATTACTAATTTTAGCAATTGTAGAAATCTTCATCTTTTCAATCTTCTTCTCATCTTCAATCACATCTCGACCATCTTCATTGTCTTCATTGTCTTTCTTTGCTAAATTTAAAGATGTGTCAACAAACACACCATTACTTTCACTTGGACACATCTCCAAGTGCTCACAAGCACTCTTATGCTCCAAAAACTCTATATCACGACTTTTGATGATCTTTTTAGTATCCAAACACATTAGCCTATATGCCTTGGTACCTTCATAATATCCCAAAAACACACACTTTGTACCTTTTGCATCAAGCTTGGACCTCATACAATCCGGTGTTTTTGCATATGTAATGCATCCAAAAGTCCTCATATGTGAAATACAAGGTTGTCTTCCACTCCAAACCTCTTGTGGTGTCATTGATGCAAGGGCACTTGTTGGACACCTATTCCTTGTATATACGGCATTCACCACAGCTTCCGCTCAAAATTCATAATCAAGATTTTGAGCATGAAGCCTGCTCCTTGCCATCTCTACAATGGTTCTATTTGCCCTTTCAACAACACCATTTTGTTGTTGAGTGTATGGAATTGTGATTTGTCTAACAATTTCTTTATTCTTTAAATAAACATCAAATTGCTTAGACATATATTCACCTCCATTGTCCGTCCGCAACACCTTGATCTTGCACTCATTTTATTTTTCAACAAGTGCTTTGAATTCCATGTACAATTGTACATGGAAAATGTCTTTAAATCTGATGCTATTGATTTGTCTACTCACTACCACCTCCACAATAATGGATCCAATTCCAATGGCTTCACATGTACCACTATCCGCCAAGACCACATTTAATATTGAAATTGCCTCATAAGTGTCAGAGGAACACTTATAAGGTGTTATATGCTTGGATTAACTTGAATCCACAATCCATCTTGCTATGGCAACCGTAGAGGTTCCATTTGATGCCATGAATACATAATCTTATCTTCCAAATTCATGTTGCACGCTATTTGCATTCTCCCTTTCCATCTTTTTACCTTTGTAATAATTTTGAGCGAAATGTCCTACTTTGTCATAAACAAAATGTCCTATTTTGTCACAAATAAAATGTCCTACTTTGTCACAATATGTCCTACTTTGTCACAACATGTCTTACTTTGTCACAACATGTCCTACTTTGTCACAACTACTAGCATCAACAAGGTTGTATACAAAAAGAAGTGTAGAGTAAGGTGTCTCTTATTTCCAACACCCATTACTTATAGGTGGTGGGTCTACCCTTAACGACAACATCCATCCTTTTAATTTTACATTCATCAAAGGATATATTAAATATATCCTTTAGCATCTTATCTTCTATTTGGATATATCTTTAGCATATCCTATATGCTTTTAGGATCCTGCAACATTTCACCTATCTCAAGTACATCCTAAGGCATCTACTTTATACTCTTACCTAGTCTCTAGATATTTTATAGGATATCCTTTATCCCTTTGACATTGTCTCGTGGCCCATGGCTTTGTCCCTTATTCATAGGATGGCCTATCCAATCACCAAGAGACAACCCTTAGACCATTAGCAACCTACCTAAGGTAAAATCCATTACTTAGTAACTTATTCTACTATTATCTATTTATCTTATATATCTTATATATCTTATATATCTTTTTAAGCTTTTTTCTTTAGTATACATCTCCACTATCTTCATTGTCTTTAGTTTCTTCTTTCTTTGTTGAATTTAAAGATGTATCGACAAACACACTATTATTCCCACTTAGACACATCTCTAAGTGCTCACAAGCACTCTTATGTTCTAAAAACTCAACATCACAACTTTTGATGATCTTATTGCAATCCAAGCACAATAGCCTATATGCCTTGGTACCTTCACAATATCCTAAGAACACACACTTTGTTCCTTTTGCATCAAGCTTATACTTCATATAATTTAGAGTCTTTGCATATGCAATACATCCAAAGGTTCTCAAATCCAAAATACAAGGTTGTCTCCCAAGATAATCCAAGATGGATTGTGGATTCAAGTTAATCCAAGCATATAACACCTTATAAGTGTTCCTCTGACACTTATGAGGCAATTTCAATATTAAATGTGGTCTTGGCGGATAGTGGTACATGTGAAGCCATTGGAATTGGATCCATTATTGTGGAGGTGGTAGTGAGTAGACAAATCAATAGCATCAGATTTAAAGACATTTTCCATGTACAATTGTACATGGAATTCAAAGCACTTGTTGAAAAATAAAATGAGTGCAAGATCAAGGTGTTGCGGACGGACAATGGAGGTGAATATATGTCTAAGCAATTTGATGTTTATTTAAAGAATAAAGAAATTGTTAGACAAATCACAATTCCATACACTCAACAACAAAATGGTGTTGTTGAAAGGGCAAATAGAACCATTGTAGAGATGGCAAGGAGCAGGCTTCATGCTCAAAATCTTGATTATGAATTTTGAGCGGAAGCTGTGGTGAATGCCGTATATACAAGGAATAGGTGTCCAACAAGTGCCCTTGCATCAATGACACCACAAGAGGTTTGGAGTGGAAGACAACCTTGTATTTCACATATGAGGACTTTTGGATGCATTACATATGCAAAAACACCGGATTGTATGAGGTCCAAGCTTGATGCAAAAGGTACAAAGTGTGTGTTTTTGGGATATTATGAAGGTACCAAGGCATATAGGCTAATGTGTTTGGATACTAAAAAGATCATCAAAAGTCGTGATATAGAGTTTTTGGAGCATAAGAGTGCTTGTGAGCACTTGGAGATGTGTCCAAGTGAAAGTAATGGTGTGTTTGTTGACACATCTTTAAATTTAGCAAAGAAAGACAATGAAGACAATGAAGATGGTCGAGATGTGATTGAAGATGAGAAGAAGATTGAAAAGATGAAGATTTCTACAATTGCTAAAATTAGTAATAAAAAAAATGAAAGTGTTGAAGATGATGACGATGATGATGAGGAGTATCAACCTTTGAATGAGAAAAGATAAGTTTTAAGAGAAAAGAAGGTTAGAAAAGAGCAAGGTAAATCTTCTTCTTCAAATGAAAGAAGATATCCTTTGAGGGAAAGAAGACCACTTGGTGAATGGTAGAAGAACCACATCTTTCTTCAAGTAAGTGAAGAACATGCAAATGTGGCTCTTCTTGTTGATCCATTGTCTTTGTGTGATGCTTTGAAGTCCCAAGATGCAATCAAGTGGGAGAAGGCTATAGAAAAAGAGTATCAATCCTTCATAGACAATGATACATGGAAATTGGCTCCTCTTCCATCAAATGGATCTAGTATTAGTTGTAAGTAGGTATTTAGGACTAAAAGAGATGCAATGGGTGCGGTGGTGAGGCACAAGGCAAGATTAGTTGCCAAAAGATATCCACAAGTTGCTGGTGTTGATTTCAATGAGACTTATGCACCCATTGTCATATGACGTGGCCTTCTATCTGGGAATACACTGGGTACCTGGCTGTGAAGAATTTATTTGAAACTTAATGGCAAAAATCCAACAAGTGATTTTTCTTTAATAAAAAAGAAAAATAATATAATAATCTCACAAAAGAAAAGTTATATGTATAAATCCTTTTATATTCAAGTAAGTTTGTACAGAAAGGGTTCAAATTTCCACAAAAACCCTTCAAAACTTTATTCACCTACAAGGACTTATTTCTTGTTGAACTTTAGAGTTCAATAACTCTTGATCCAACTATTTAATTTCTATACAACTTAATTTAGAGTGTAGATAATCTTTTTAACTTTCACCACAAGAAAGAATCAATCATAAATTTATTTGCGATTGTCCGATATCTCAAAATCCCTAGCAGGTGCTTAAAACCCTAGCTCAGAGACACCCGAGCACTATTTTCCTTATATCTCACAAATCCAAAATCCTAATGCCACAAAATTTTTGCATATAGTCTTGTGACATAAACATATACACTCCTGAAAATTTTGAGCCAAAAATCTATCAAATTGCATAAGATGTAGCTTAAAATGTAACCACTATGTAAGCGGGTCACTTACTGCCCTTAAGTCTGTAAGCACTGGCTTCAACTCCCAATATCTCCTTCACCCTAGCTTGGATTTTATCGAGCTTTCCATAAAAAGTGTAGCCAAGAAAGTGCTCTCTCCAACGTCAGTGGCCGATTCTTGATTGCTTTTTGTATGTGCGAGTTATATCCAAAAGAGTGATAATAGGTCTAAAATTGACACCTTAACTTTGAGCGCCTATAACTTCTACATAAAAAGTGCAAATCACACAAAATTTGCACCTAAACCAGATCCAAAAACCTAAACCTTATGATCCTAGCCTTTGAAGTTCAACTCCCCTTGAAAAACAAACCCTAACTCCTAATAAACCCTCGGGCAGCCTCCTTGAAGCCCATTGGGCATGATTTTTGGCCAATTAGAGTAGAGATTTCTATCATCCACCTCTTTTTCATCCACATAGATGGCCAAACTACCCTTTTTACACTAAAAACCCTTTTCTAATCCTTCTTCTTATAAGATTTACATATTTGGTGCTTTAAGCATCAAATAAAAGAAGTAAATAAGATCTTAAGGATCACCAATATCTAACATAGGTGACTTAAGATATATACAAGTTACTATCAATATAAAATTGACTTCAAAAGTCACTACTAAAAAAAAAAAAAAGGTTATACAAATCTTAATAATAATCCTTTTAATAGATCCCTTCTAAACTAGCAACCTAACTTCATCTTATAACTAATAAAAGTCCATTAATATAGCTTTCTTTTAGCTATGTAATAAATTATATATTAAATATACATGTACAATTTTTTCACATAGTAGCCAAACCACAACACGACACCATTGCCAAATTCACCAGCATTAGGACCATTGTAGCCATTGAGGCAGCAATGGACTTAGAAATACACCAAATGAATGTAAAGATAGCCTTTTTGAATGGAAAATTGCAAGAAGACATCTATATGGATCAACCTCAAGGATTTGTACAACAAGGCAAAGAACACCTTGTGTGCAAATTGAAGAAATCTTTGTATAGGTTGAAGCAATCACCAAGAACATGGTACCAATGTATTGACACATTTTTTTATCAATGAAGGTTTTGTAAGGAGTGAGGCTGATCACTCATTGTATGTGATGCAATCTAAAGAGTTCTTGCTAATTATAATTCTCTATGTTGATGATTTGATCATCTTGGCTAACAATATGGAGAAGATGAATTAGATGAAGGCCATATTAGAAAAAGAATATGAAATGAATAACTTGAGAGAGCTCCACTATTGCTTAGGAATAGAATTTGTAAGAGATTGGGATAACAAGACCATTACAATGAGTCAAAATAAGTACATTGAAGAAGTGTTAAAATAATTCAACATGGAGGAGTGCAAGCCCATTAGAATACCTTTGGAGACCAATTTGTAGTTGATGAAGCTCACGGATGAGGAGTTTGTGATGTGTCTAAGGTTGGACCTTTGCATTGGCAATGATAAAGAGGATATTGAGGTACTTAAAAGGTACAAAGGACTTCAAATTGTGTCTTGGTGGTAAGAGCATTGACTTACAAGGATATTGTGATGCAGATTGGGTTGGATGCAAATGATAGAAGATCCACAACAAGATATGTATTCTTTATTGAACTGGAAGCCATTTCTTGGAATTGTAAGAGACAACCTACCATTGCAAGATCAATCATATAGGCTGAGTACATGGCAGCAAGTCATTGTACAATGGAGGCTTGTTGGATAAGACAACTCTTAGAAGACATTGGATTAGTGCAAATTGAAACAACTCCAATAATGTGTGATAATCAAAGATGTCTTGCATTTGCCAAAAATCCAAAGCACCATTCAAGAACCAAGCACATTGATATTCAACATCATTTCATACGAGAGAAGATTGAAGATGGCATAATAAGTATGAAGTATTGTACTACAAGAGACATTCTTGCTGATGTGCTTACAAAGGCATTAATAAAGGATAAATACCATGATTTGATAAAGTCATTAGGCTTAAAAAGCCTTTGACCAATAGCAAAGTGGGAGTATTAAGATATGTTAAGATAAATAGATAATAGTAGAATAAATTATCAAGTAATGGATATTATCTTAGATAGATTGCTAATGGTCAAAGGATTGTTTCTTGGTGATTGGAAAGGCCATCCTATGAACAAGGGACAAAGCCACGGGCCACGAGATAAGGTCAAAGGAATAAAGGATATCCTAAAAAATATCCAGATACTAGTAAGAGTATAAAGTAGATGTCTTAGGATAAACTTGAGATAGGTGAGATGCCAGAAAATCCTAAAAGCATATTGGATATGCTAAAGACATATCCATATAGAAAATAAGATGCCAAAGGATATACTTGGTATATCCTTTGATGAATATAAAAGTAAAAGAATGGATGTTATTGTTAAGGGCAGCAACCACCATCTATAAGTAATCAATGTTGGAAGTGAGAGACATCTTACTCCACACTTTTCTTTGTATACAACTTTATTGATGCTAAGAGTTGTGACTTCAAGCTTTGCTTTCTTCAATAATCTTTTCAATCTTATCTGATTTTTCATGTTTACTCATACCTCCACCATCTTTATTTTCTTCATTGCTTATTCTAACAATTGTAGAAGCTTTCATCTTATCCATCTCCTTAAGCTCTTTTCTTTGGTATAAATCTCTACTATCTTCATTGTCTTTAGTTTCTTCTTTCTTTGCTGAATTTAAAGATGTGTCCACAAACACATCATTATTCCTACTTGGACATATCTCTAAGTACTCACAAGCACTCTTATGTTCCAAAAACTCAACATCACAACTTTTGATGATCTTGTTGCTATCCAAGCACATTAGCCTATATGCCTTGGAACCTTCACAATATCCTAAGAATACACACTTTGTTCCTTTTGCATCAAGCTTATACCTTATATAATTTGGTATCTTTGCATATGCAATGCATCCAAAGGTTCTCAAATCCAAAATACAAGGTTGTCTCCCACTCCATGCTTCTTGAGGTGTCATTGATGCAAGAGCACTTGTTAGACACCTATTCTTTGTATATATTGCATTCACTATAGCTTCCATCTAAAATTCATAATCAAGATTTTGAATATGAAGCATTTTCTTTGCCATCTCTACAATGCTTCTATTTTTTCTTTCAGCAACACCAATTTGTGCAGTAATTGTTTGTCTAGCAATTCCTTCATTCTTCAAATAAATATCAAATTGCTTAGATATATACTCACCTCCATTGTCCGTATGCAGCACCTTGATCTTGCATTCACTTTATTTTTCAACAAGTACTTTAAACTCCTTGAACTTCCAAAAGCACTCACTTTTGGCTTTAAGAATGTAGATCCAAGTCTTTCTTGAAAAATCATCAATAAAAGTGAGGAAATACCTTGGTCCTCCAATACTTGTAATCTTCATAGGTCCACATACATCAAAATGGACAATCTCCAATAACTTTGTAATACGTATTGTTACACCACTTAGAAATGAAGCCCCTTATTATTTACCTTCTATGCATCCTTCACATTCAAGTTGTATTGCATTTTGGCTTATTTTACTAAGATCTAAACTTCTTACCATAGACTTAAATTTTACCATGCTCTTCATATTCAAATGGCCAAGGCAACGATGCCATGTATTCAACTTGGCTTTATTTGATACAGCCACCTCCACTGTATTAACATTCTTACAATCAAGATAATACAAGTGTTCCTCTCTAGACCCCTTAGCAATCTTGTTTCTACTCAATGTTTTTACAAAACATCCATTCATGTTGAATTGAATCATAAAACCTCCCATCACAAGTTTATTCACTAAAAGTAGATTTTGCTTCATTTTGGACACATGGAGAACGTCTTTGATTCTTATCCTATAGGTTTGTCCATTCACAACCACCTCTACTATAATAGAATTAATTCCAATGGCTTCAAATGTGTTATTATCTCCCAAGACCTCATTTAATGCTAGAATAGCCTCATAAGTGTCAAATAAACACTTATAAGGTGTCATATGCTTTGAACAACTTGAATCCACAATCCATCTTACCATGGCAGCCATAGAGGTTCTATTTGTTGCCATGAATGTAAAATCTTCTCATCCAAAGTCATCTTACAAACTATTTGCATTCTCCTTGTACATATTTTTGCCTTTGTAATAATTTTGAGCAAAATATCTTACTTTGCCACAATTGAAGCAAGTTTTGACATTACCTCGTTGATTTGAATAGTTGCTCCTTCTTTGATATAAATAGAGTACTGGGTCTTGACTTTGATGCTCCATTTCTTTCTTTCTATAGTAAAAATTCATTCTTCTAATTTTTTCAATTGCTCTCAAGCCTTCACTCTCACTTGAAGCTATATCTAAGAAAGAAATGTGTCAAAAAAGATCAAAAAAAGTAGTCATAAAGCTCTCAAAATCAGCAATAGGGTGTTGCTGCCTTACAAATTCAAAATGACCTTTCTATGAATAAGCTAGTATTTTCACCGTCAAAACACTCTCAACTTCACTTCTAAGACTTCTCACAAGTCCAATAAAGTATATAAGTGTCTCAAATCTGATTTACCACTCTTATACCACTTTCATGCTCACAAATCACTTCTAAATACCATAAGAGGTGTTTAAATCACCTTAAGCTTCTTTAACATATGAAACTACAAAGTTAGTCCACCAAAGACATAACTTCAGCAACAAACACAATACTAGTGTTCTATAACATTTCTTTAAGATGTAAATGAAATCCCAATTCCAAAATACACTTAACAACAAGTAAGATCAAAACAAGATCTAGATTTAGATCTAAATCTCAAAGTTGGGAGTTTCTAAACCTCAACATCACAACAACAATATGATCAACTCCACACAACAACAAAGACTTCAAAGCACTTCAAAACTCATATGTAAAGGTGAATGGGCCCATAACTTGTTGACAAAAAAGAACAAAGAAGTCCCAACACTTAGCATCAACAAAGGTTTGACACAAAGAGAAGTGTGGAATAAGATAACTCTTACTTCCAACTTCCTTTACTTATAGGTTGCTGCCGTAATAGACAACTTCCATTCATTCTCTCTTATATTCATCCAACCTACCATAAAGACATCCTTTTACATCTCACCTACTATTAAGACATCTCTTACCATATTCTATACACTCTTACCTATTCTGGAATCAATGGAATTGATACATTTTTTATAAATGAAGGATTTGTAAGGAGTGAGGATGATCATTCCATGTATGTGATGCAATCAATAGACTTTTTGTTGATTGTAATCCTTTATGTTTATGATTTTATCATCTTATCCAATATCTTGAAAAGGTTGGATTGGTTAAAAGAAAAATTAGAAAAAAGAATATGAAATGAGTGATTTGGAAGAGCTTCACTATTATTTAGTAGTGAAATTTGTGAGAGATTGTGCTAAGAAGAGCATCACAATGAGCCAAAGGAAGTATATTTTAATGAAGTGTTGAAACAATTCAACATAAAGGATTGCAAGCCCATTGAAACACCTTTGGAGGCAAATTTGAAGTTAATGAAGCTTACGGATGAGGAATTTATTGAAGTTGAAGGTGAAATAAAAAATATTCCATATATGGCAGTAATAGGCTCCCTCCTGTACGCAATGGTTGGCACAAGGATGGATCTTATATATGCAATGAGTGTTGTGAGTCAACACATGTCAAAAGCTAGACCAGTCCATTGGGCAACCATCAAGAGGATCATGAGGTACTTGAAAGGTACATTAGACTACAAATTGTGCCTTGGAGGTGATAACATTACTTTGCAAGGTTATTGTGATGCGGATTGGGTAGGAGATGCATATGATAGAAGATCAACAACGGGATATGTGTGCTTTGTTGGAGTAGGAGTAATTTCATGGAATTATAGGAGACAACCAATAATTGCAAGGTCCACAATAGAGGCGGAATATATGGCAGCAGCTCATCGAGCAATAGAAGCAATTTGGTTAAGACAAGTTTTATAGGATATTGGACTTGTGCAATTGGAAGCAACTCCAATGAAGTGTGACAATCAAGGATGCCTTGCTTTTGTAAAGAATCCAAAGCATCATTCAAGAATCAAGCACATTGACATTCAACATCACTTTATAAGAGAGAAGATTGAAATGGGAGTGATAGACATGAAGTATTGTGGTATGGAAGACATGCTTGCTGATTTGTTGACAAAGGCATTAGTGAAGGATAGGCATCATATGTTGACAAAGAAATTAGGTTTAAAAGCCTTTGACAATTAGCAAAGTGGGAATGTTGCTATAAATAAATAATAATAATAATAAAATAAGTTATGAAGTTAAGGATATTATTTTAGATAATTTATTAATGGTCAAAGGTTTAGTCTTAGCATATAGAAAGGTCATCCTATGGATATAGGATGCGGTCAAAGGAGAAGAGTCAAAGTCAAGAGGATAAAGTGTACACTAGAAAATATTCTAAAGACTAGGTAAGAGTAATTAGTGTATGGCATAGGATATCCTTGTGGAACGAGATACCCTTGAGGTACGAGAGATGTTAAAAGGATCCTAGGATCATTGAATACTTTTGTGGTACAAGACATGCCAAAAGATCCCAAGAGCATGTGTGTAAAAGTGAAAGGTGAAAGAAGTCCTTTAGGATAGCAACCACCTCTTATAAGTAATGGATGTTGGAAGAGAGAGTTATCTCATTCCACACTTCTCTTATTTGCAACCTTAATGATCTCTACTTACTTGTATTTTTTCTTTTGTATTTCTTCAATAATAATATTGCTGAATGGACAAATAGGACCATTGTAGAGATGGCAAGGAGCATGCTTTATGCTCAAAATCTTGAATATGAGTTTTAGGCAGAAGCTGTAGTAAATGCTGTATATACAAGGAATAGGTGTTGAATAAGTGCCCTTGTATCAATGACACCGCAAGAGGCTTGGAATAGAAGACAACCTTGTATTTCACATATGAAGACCTTTGGATATATTGCATATATAAAAATACTAGATTATATGAAGATTAAGCATGATACAAAAGATACAAAGTGTATATTCTTAAGATATTATGAAGGTACCAAGGCATATAGGCTAATGTGTTTAAAAACCAAAAAGATTATCAAAAGTTGTGATGTTGAGTTTTTGGTGCATAAGAGTGCTTGTTGAATAAGACAATTCTTAGAAGACATTTGACTAGTACAAATTGTAACAACTCCAATAATGAGTGACAATCAACGATGTCTTACATTTGCCAAAATTTCAAAGTAGCATTCAAGAACCAAGTACATTGATGTCCAACATCATTTCATACAAGAGAAGATTGAAGATGGCATAATAAGTATGAAGTACTGTACTACAAGAAACATGCTTGCTAATGTGCTTATAAAGGTATTAGTAAAGAATAGAGACCACCAGTTGATAAAAGCATTAGGCTTGAAAATCTTTTGACCAATAACAAAGTGGGAGTATTGAGATATATGTTAAGATATGTTAAGATAAATAGATAATAGTAAAATAAGTTACTAAGTAATGGATATTATCTTAGGTAGATTATTAATGGTCAAAAGGTTGTTTCTTGGTAAATAGAAAGGTCATCCTATGAATAAGGGACAAACCAAGGGCCAAGATTTAAGGTCAAGAATATAAATGATATTTTAGAGAATATCTAGAGACTAGGTAAGAATATAAAGTAGATGCTTTAGAATATACTTGAGATAGGTGAGATGCCAAAGGATCCTAAGATCATATTAGATATGCTAAAGACATATTGTCACGGACATACACATAGTTACCTATATAATTAAATAGAATTAGGTAAAAGTTGGTAAAAGTAGGTTAATTCTATAATATCTTCAAGAGAAACTTCCTGAAAGCTTCATAGACGCTGCTTTGACCGTATAGGTGTCCATAGTTGATTTCTTGGTTAGAAACTTGGTCAACAAGTTAACCATGTGCCACACATGTTAATAGCTTATTCTTTAAGCTAACTACGTGGCGCACATGTAAAAAACTTGCCTTGCAAGCTAAGGCAAGTGGCCTTCAAAGTCAACACATATTGGAGGTCCTATAGAACATCGCCACATAGCTTCTAGTTAGATAGTATATATAGAGACAAGAGTGAAGCCTTCTTCACTCTTGTCAACTTCTTTCTTGCTTCTAATCTAGTTTCAAGAGTCTCTAGTTGTCTTGTCTTTTGGCAATAGCCATTCCAGTTTCTATTGAATACATATTTTCTTATTTCTATTTTATAAGAGAAGTCTCACTTGTCCATTTGATTTCATCGAGTTCTTGTCCTTGACAGTTTGACAAGAGTGAAGATTTATTGTTCTTATTTTGTGTTAGAAGTGAGTGGATTACCCCACTTCTATTCTTTGTGTTTGAAGGTTGCGGACTACCCACCTTTGAATTGACTCTATTTGCTTTCTAACCTTGATTTTTTCCTAAAAGAGAGTGGATCACCCCTCTTTGTGAAAGATTTTTTGTTTGATATTAGAAGTTGCGGATTACCCTTCTCTAATCCAAATTATAGATTTGTGAAGTTGTCTAAGATGGAAGGAAAAATTATGGATGCTACACTTATCAGAAGCGAGAATAGATTTGCAACTATTGCAGATCTTCAAAAGCTTGTCAACACTCTTAGAATGGAAATTTCACGAATCACCAATGGTAATCATAGAAGCGCTATTCCAACACCTATGGAGGAAGTCTAGAGCTTACGCCAAGAAGTTGAACAATTGAGAGAAGCAAGTAGATCAGCCTCCCAACCGAATCCAAGAAATCTTGCTTCTTTAAGCGTAAAAGAGGCAAAGATTAATATGCCCAAGAAATTTGATGGAACAAGATCAAAATTTTGAGGATTTTTGCAACAAGTCAAGCTTTATTTAAGGTTACACCCTTTCCAATATCCTGATGGATTTATCCAAGTTGGATTCATAGGTGCACTTCTATCTGGAAGTGCCCTTTCTTGGTTTGCACCTTTGATGGAAAAAGATTCAAGACTTCTTTACAATCTGAATTCATTCGTTGAAGTGTTTATGGCTACATTTGGAAAAAGTGACCGAGAGAGGGTAGTAGAGACTAAGCTTTTATCTTTATGACAAGGATCACGGTCAGCTACAACATATGCTGTTGAATTTCAAAATCTTGCTTGCGATATAGAGTGGAATGATAAAGCCCTTATCAACCAATTTTGTTATGGATTGAAGGATAACGTCAAAGATTTGTTACTAACAATATCAAAAGCTAAATCTTTGGAGCAATTTGTTGCTCAAGTGATTGCATGTGACAATCAATTATTTGAAAGGTGCCAGGAATATAAATTTAGTTGGAGAAGAACAAGTCAATTGATGACAGCAACTCCTAAGTTTTCAGAAACTTACTTGGCTAAACCAGAACCAATGCAAATTGATGCGGTACGTTTTAAACCTCTCACTAAGCAGGAAAAGACTCGATGTCGTCAAGAGGGTTTGTACTTATATTAAGGAGAATCTAAATACACTGCTCAATATTGTCCAAAGAAGCAACGCAATCACAAAATGAGAAGTATGGCTGCTAGAAAAGACATTGTGTCGAAAAACAAATTTCTCCAACTACAATAGGGACCGTGCAGCTGAAATCATATGCAACACCTTGTAAAGGTCCTATTCTCTCCTCAGATCCCTCACCTTATTTTACAATAGAAGTATCATTAGGACCTAAAAATCACAAAGTCGTTGCTTATTAGATTCAGGAGCCTCAGCCTGTTTCATAGACGAAGACTTTGTCAAAAAATAAAAAATAGTTTTAATCAAGAAAGCTAAACCTGTGCACGTAGAAGTCATAGATGGTCATTTGTTATTTTCTGGAGATGTCACCCATAAGACTGTTCCTTTAGATGTAGCAATTAAGGGATATACTAGTGTAGTAATATTTAATGTGATTAGATTCCTTTCAAATCCAATTATTTTAGGATTATCGTGGTTAGAAAAGTATAATCTTCAAATAGATTGGATTTCTCGTAACCTCGACTTTTCTTGTAGTTCAACCCAAGAATCCAGTAGTCAAGTAAAAATACATAAGTCTAGTATATCCAAACCCTTACTAATAGGTGCGAAAGCTTTTATACATGCGGCAAAAGAAAGACCATCTTTTGTTATATATGCCACACCTATTTCGGATACTGAGAAGACTACAAGTAATATTCCTAATCAGTATCAAGATTTTCAAGATATTTTTGAAAAGAAAAACGCAGATATTCTTCCATAGCATCGACCTTATGATTGCTCAATCGACCTTCAAGCAAGAGCTCAACCACCATTTGGACCAATCTATAGCTTATCGCAAAACGAGCTGATTGCATTGAAGGAATATATTGACGAGAATTTGGCTAAGAACTTTATATGCCATTCAAAATCTCCAGCTAGAGCTCTTATCTTATTTGTAAAGAAAAAAGACGGATCCTTACGAATGTGCGTAGATTATCGAGGGCTTAATAAGATTACCATCAAGAACAGGTATCCTTTATTTCTGATTTCAAGACTTCTTAATCAACTCAGCCAAGTAAAGATCTATACAAAAATAGATCTACGAGGAGCATATAATTTGGTCCACATCAAAGAAGGTGACGAATGGAAGATTATATTTCAAACTAGGTATGGACATTTTGAATATAATGTCATGCTGTTTGGACTCACAAATGCACCAGCTGCTTTTCAACATCTTATGAATGATGTTTTTCGTGAATTTCTTGATGATTTTGTTGTCTGCTATTTAGACGACATTCTAATCTACTCTAAGAACGCAGAAGAACATGAATTTCATGTTTGTCGTGTGTTACAAAAACTTAGAGATACAGGATTATACGCCAAGATGGAAAAGTGTGTATTTCACACTACTCAAGTTGACTTCCTAGGATACATTATTTCTAATAACGGCTTAATGATGGATCTTAAGAAAGTTCAGACAATTATGGACTGGAAAATTCCAAGGACAGTAAGAGATGTACAGTGTTTTTTGGGATTTGCCAATTATTATCGGATCTTCATTAAGAACTTTTCTCAAGTTGCAGCTCCATTGACACGCTTAACTTGTAAAAAAAAACTTGAGTGGAGCAAGGAAGCAGAAGCATCATTTGAAGCTTTGAAGACAGCTTTTACTTCTGCACCAATCTTGTATCATGTCGACTTTTTTAAAGCATTCTTTATAGAAACAGATGCATTAGATTTTGCATTGGGTGCCGTATTGTCACAAATGGGAACAAATGACAAACTTCATCCAATAGCTTTTCATTCAAGAAAGTTTTCAGTAGTCGAGATTAATTATGAGATCCACAACAAAGAACTTCTTGCAATCGTGGACTCTTTTCAAGAATGGAGTCATTATCTAGAAGGCGCCTCCCATCCAGTCATCGTATATACGGATCATAAGAATCTCAAGTATTTCATATCAGCACGTGTTTTAAATTGTCGTCAAGCTTGTTGGAGTATGTCTTTGTCAAGATTCCAGTTCATTATCACGTATAGGCCAGGAAAACAACAAGGTTTGTCTGATGCCCTTTCTAGACGTTCTTATCTTGCTTCAAAAGAAGGAGATACAGCTTTTGATCAACAAAGAACGATCCTCTTGAAGCTAGAATAATTTTATCTTCGAGCAATCAAATCAACATTGATCGTTGATTTGAATTTTCTCAAAAAAATCCAATCAAGTATGTCCTCAGACCCTCTTGTTCATGATATTAAGAACAATTCATCTAAGTCTCATGATACTTCTAAGTTTGAATTCAAGAACAATCTACTCTATTTTGAGGGACGCTTGTATATCCCAGAAGGCGAAGCACGACTATGTGCTCTTGAAGCTTATCACAATTTTCTCGCAGTAGAACATTTTGGATACAACAAGACTCTGGAACTAATATCAAGAGATTTTTGGTGGCCTCAAATGTGGAAGGCAGTTAAGGAGTTTGTACAATCATGCGATGTCTGTTCAAGATCAAAAACCCCTTGTCATCGACCTTGCGGACTTCTCCAACCACTATCTATACCAGAACAACCATGGTCTTCTATCTCTATGGATTTTATCACAGATCTACCAATTTTAAGTTCATATGATTCCATATTCATGATTGTAGATCGGTTCACCAAGATGATACACTTTGTACCATGTACAAAATCTATCACAGGTGAAGAAATAGCTAAGCTCTTTCTTGACAACATCTATCGCCATCATAGATTGCCAAGGGATATTATATTAGATAGAGGAACGCAATTTGTATCCAAATTTTGGAGAACCCTGTTCAAGATATTGAAGGTGGATATACAACTATCTTCAACCTTCCATCCTCAAACAGATGGTCAAACGGAACGAGTGAACCAAGTCTTGGAGCAATATTTGAGGTATACCATCAATTACCATCAAGACGATTGGACAACTCTTTTGCCATTGGCAGAGTTTGCATATAATAATTTGGTATATTCTTCTACTCAACAAACACCTTTCTTTATCAATTATGGTTATCACCCACGACTTGATATTTTTGACTTTTTAAAAGTTGATAATCCTGCGGCAAAAGATTTGGCAAATCAGTTGACAGAGCTACATGCAACAATGAAGGTGCGATTAAAAGAAGCTTAGGAACGACAAAAGACCAATGCAGATGTCTATTGCAAGCAACAACCTCAATTCCGTATTGGTGATAAGGTATGGCTACTTCGTCAAAATATCAAGACTGTTTGTCCTTGTGATAAGTTGGACTATCATAGGCTTGGACCATTCTCAATTTGTGAACAAGTCAATCCAGTTGCTTATCAATTAAAACTATTGGAGTCTATGAAGATTCATCCTGTATTCCACGTGTCTCTACTTGAGCCATATAAGACAACAAATATACAAGGAAGAAAACAAATGCCACTGCCTCCTATAGAAATGGATAACAATAAAGAATTTGAGGTGGAAGAAGTCTTAGATTTGAGGTGGCGTCGAAACAGGTTGGAATATCTTATTCATTGGCGCGGATATAATATTAGTGAGCGCACATAGAAACCGACAAAGAATCTTGCAAATGCAGCAAGGAAGGTGGAGACCTTTCATCAACGACATCCATCAAAACCAAGATGAAGACCTCTCCTATAAAAGAAACAAGATCTAGGCAAGATAACATTCAACTTTCTAACTTTGTTTGTAACTTCTTTGTATTTGTGGCACTGAGGAAATGGAGAACCAACAACCAGCGGATTCAACTCAAGAGCCTTCATTTGCTGACTTGCTGGATGAGACGTTGCGATTGTCACAACCTTCAAGACGACGCAACCGAGATGAAGATCTTCAAGAACAACATGTTCTTCTTTGAATAGATGGCGAGATACAATGTGTTTGATATCACGACCTTGGAAGACACTCCCGATGTTTGGTGATTTTATTGGAGGTAGGAACAACTCCTGATGGTGTTCCAAACGTGTTATTTGAAAGAAGTTATGAAGGTCACAACAATGATCAAATAACAGGGTGGTCTTCCTGCCCCAGAATGGGACATTATCGATGGCTGAGAAGACCCATTAATTGCCTTCGAAGAGAACAAAGATCAGAGTATGTGGCAAATACAATCTGACGCATCTTAGACTTCCTCAACATCTAACCACCGCTCCTCGTGGAACTCGTGCCTAAAAGGAGGAGTAATGTCACGGACATACACATAGTTACCTATATAATTAAGTAGAATTAGATAAAAGTAGGTAAAAGTAGGTTAATTCTATAATATCTTCTAGAAAAACTTCCTGGAAGCTTCATAGACGCTGCTTTGACCATATAGGTGTCCATAGTTGATTTCTTGGTTAGAAACTTGGTCAACAAGTTAACCATGTGCCACACATGTTAATAGCTTATTCTTTAAGCTAACTACGTGGCGCACATGTAAAAAACTTGCCTTGTAAGCTAAGGCAAGTGGCCTTCAAAGTCAATGCATATTGGAGGTCCTATAGAACATCGCCACATAGCTTCTAGTTAGATAGTATATATAGAGACAAGAGTGAAGCCTTCTTCACTCTTGTCAACTTCTTTCTTGCTTCTAATCTAGTTTCAAGAGTCTCTAGTTGTCTTATCTTTTGGCAATAGCCATTCTAGTTTCTATTGAATACATATTTTCGTATTTCTATTTTATAAGAGAAGCATCACTTGTCCATTTGATTTCATCGAGTTTTTGTCTTTGACACATATCTATATAGAAGATAAGATGCCAAAGGATATACTTGGTATATCCTTTGATGAATGTAAAAGTGAAAGGATGGATGTTGTCGTTAAAGACAGCAACCACCACCTATAAGGAATGGGTATTGGAAGTGAGAGACATCTTACTCCACATTTTTCTTTGTGTACAACCTTGTTGATGTTAAGAGTTGTGACTTCAAGTTTTATTTCCTTTTATATATTCCACATAAAAGCAATAACAAGAAAATCACTTCAACTTATTTGAGTAGCATAACAAAGAGTATGTGGGCACATAGCCTATTGAAGAAAAAAAAATAGCATAACACAAGTAGAAATCAGCAAGGTTGCACATAAGAAAAGTGTGGAATGAGATATCTCTCTCTTCTTACATCCATTATTTCTAGGTGGTGGTTGTTGCTCTTAATGACAACATCCATCATTTGATTTTTACGTTTATCAAAAAATATACCAAATATATCTTTTAATATCTTATCTTCTATAAAAATATATCTTTAGCATATCCAATATTCTTTTAGTATATCTAATATATTGAATAAACACAACAAGCATATTACAAGTAAATAGAAATTAGCAAGGTTGCATATAACAAAAGTGTGGAATGAGATATCTCTCTCTTCCAACACCCATTATTTATAGGTGGTGGTTCTTGCCTTTAATAACTATATCCATCCTTTAATTTTTATATTCATTAAAAGATATATTAAGTATATCTTTTGACATCTTATCTTCTATAAGAATATATCTTTAGCATATTTAATATGCCTTTAATATATCAAATATTCTTTTAATATATTCTTTTAAAATATCCTTATTTTTAGTAATCTATTTAATATAATATCTTTTATTTGATAACTTATTCTATTATTAATTTATCTCAACACTCCTACTTTGCTGATTATCAAAGGCTTTCAAACCTAATGCATTTGTCAACATATGATGCCTATCTTTTACCAATGCTTTTATCAAAAAATCAGCACGCATGTCTTCCATTGCACAATATTTCATGTCAATTATTCTCATTTCAATCTTCTCTTGTATGAAATGATGTTGAATGTCAATGTGGTTGGTTCTTGAAATGATACTTTGGATTCTTTACAAAAGCAAGGCATCTTTGATTGTCACACTTCATTAGAATTGCTTCCAATTATATAAGTCTAATATCCTCTAAAACTTGCTTTAATCATATTGCCTCCATTGCACCATGGCTTGCTTCTATATATTCCACCTCCATTATAGATCTGCAATTGTAGGTTGCTTCTTATAATTCCATGAAGATACTCCCACTCCAACAAAGTATTGAAGAAACATAAGAGGCAAAACACAAGTAAGTAGAGATCACCAAGATTGCATACAAGAGAATTGTGGAAAGAGATAATTTTCTCTTCTAACACCCATTACTTATAAGAGGTGGTTGCTGCCTTAAAGAACTTCTTCCACCTTTGATTTTTACACACATGCTTCTAGGATCCTTTGGCATCACTCTCGTGCCATGAGGATATTCAATGATTCTAGGATTCTTTTGGCATCTCTTATATCATGAGGATAACTCACATTCTACAAGAATATTCTATGCCATGCATTAATTACTCTTATCTAGTCTTTAAGATATTTTCTAATATATATTTTATCTTCTTGACTTTGACCATTAATAACTTATCTTAAGATAATATCTTTTATTTGATAACTTATTCTATTTTTACTATTACTTATTTATCATAACACTCTCACTTTGCTAATTGTCAAAGGTATTTAAATCTAATTCATTTGTCAAAGGCATTCTTGGTATCCAAACACATTAGCCTATATGCCTTGGTACCTTTACAATATCCAACAAATACACATTTTGTACCTTTTGCATCAAATTTGGACCTCATATAATTTGGTATCTTTGCATAAGCAATACATCCAAAAGCCCTCATGTGAGAAATACAAGGTTTCTTTCCACTCCAAACTTCTTATGGAGTCATTGATGTGAGTACACAGGTAAGACATCTATTCCTTATGTACACTGCATTTTCCACAGCTTCCGCCTAATATTCATACCCAAGATTTTGAGCATGAAGCATACTCCTTGCCATCTCCACAATTATTTAATTTGTTCTTTCAGCAAGTCTATTTTGTTGTGGAGTATAAGGAGTGGAGGTTTGTCTTACAATACCTTGAATCTTCAAATACTCATCAAAATGGTTTGGCATGTATTCACCTCCATTGTCCGTGTGCAACACCTTGATCTTGCACTCACATTGCTTTTCCACAAGTGCCTTAAACTCCTTAAATCTTGACAAACACTCATTCTTGGCTTTAAGGATGAAAATCCATATCTTTTTTGAATAATCATCAATAAAGGTAACAAAGTACCTTGCTCCTCCTATTGATGGCATCCTCATAGGTCCACAAACATCTGAATGCACAATCTCCAACAACTTACTTGCACGTGTTGCAACTCCACTTGGAAATAAAGTCCTTTGTTGCTTGCCTTGAATACAACCTTCACGAGCAAGAGTTGTATTATTGTTGTATGATTGACCAAGATCCAAGCCACTTACCATGGATTAGAGCTCCTTTATGCTTTTGGCATTCAAATGACTAAGGCGTTGATGCCAAATACCAAACTTGTCTTGATCTTGTGAAAAATCAACAAATGCTGCCACTTTAACTCCGTTGACCTTCTTACAATTGATGAAGTAGAGGTTGCTATTTCTAAAGCCCTTAAAAACAACATCTCCTCCTATTGTCTTCACAAAGCATCCATTTACATCAAATTGCACCTTACAACCATTTGAAACAAGTTTGCTCAATGAAAAAAGGTTCTTTTTCATCTTTGGCACATGTAGGACCTCTTTCAATCTGATCCTCTTGGTTTGATTCTTCACAATAATCTCCACTACAATGGAACCAATTCTAATAGCTTGCACCATGCCATTGTCTCCTAACCAAACTTTTGTTGCTAGAATTGCCTTATAAGTGTCAAATGAACACTTGTGTAGAGTCATGTGCTTGGTAGCATCCGAATCAACAATCCATTTAGACATGGTAGCCGTAGAAGTGCCTTCACTTGCCATGAATGCATAGTCATCTCTTCCAACTTCATCTTGTGTATTGTTAGCATTCTCTCTATCTCATTTCTTGGCCTTATAGCAATTTTGTGCAAAGTCAGATAGTTTTCCACAAATGAAGCAAGTTCTTACATTACTTCTTATATTGTCATGTTAGTCGGAATAGCTATCTTTGCCTTGTCTTAAAAAGAGAGCTGAATCTTTATTTTGATGTTCTTTTTCTTTCTTTTGGTCATTTCATATATAAGTCCTTCCGTCACATAGTCCATGGTGAGCTCTTTTATCTTGATGGACTCGAATGCCACAATGAGGTAGTTGCAGGACGTGAGAAGACTCATGAGCAAGGTCATAACAATATCACCATCTTCTAAAGACTTGTCAACAATTGCAAGTTGGTTTATAATTACCTTTACCTTAATGAAGTGAGCCATAAGGTCTTCACCTTCTTCCATCTTGTAAGTGAAGAATTTCCTCTTTGTGAAGAGGATGTTGGACAAGTTTTTGCTCTCATATATGTTGCAAAGAATCTTCCATGTTACTGCTAGTCTTTTGTAAGAGATGATGTGAAAAAAGTTGGATTCATCCAAATTGGTATCAATCATGCCAAAAGCCTTCTTTTCACATCTTTTGAAGTTTTTTTGTTCCTTCTTATCAGCATCTATGCTCAGATGGTCTTCACTTTCATCTACAATGTCCCAAAGGTCCAAAGACGCCAACAAAAGTTCCATTTTGATCTTCCAATGGTAGAAATTGTTGCCTCTAAACTTCTCAATCACTCTCAAACCTTCACCCTCTGTAGAAGCCATGTCTAAGGAGTAGTGTATCAAAAAATAATGAAAAAAGAAGTCTCTATGTGATCAAAATCACCAAAATAATTTTACACTTGCAAAATTTTAGAATGCCCTCTCTCTCACTTAAAACACTCTCAACTTAATTTCTATAGCTTTTCACAAGTATGAGTACTCTCATATACCTCACAATTGTATTCTTTCACTCTTTCAAATCACTTTCTCATGACATACACATGATATGTGAAACAAATTCAACAACACAAAAGACACAACCAAGGTCTTTCTCAAAGGTCTTAGACTCACTATCCAATAAATAGAGAATTCACAAAAAAATGTTAGAAATGTATAAGGTCAAAATTAAAACCTCTTTATATCAAAATCCTAACATCAAAAAAATCCTATAAGATCTATTTTATACAAAAGCAACAACAAGAAAATAACTTCAATTACTTGAATAATATAATAAAATGTGTATGAATTTATAACCTATTGAAAAAACACAGGAGGCAAAATACAAGTAAGTAGAGATCACCAAGGTTGCATACAAGAGAAGTGTAGAATGAGATGACTCTCTCTGTTCCAACACCCATTACTTATAGGAGGTGGTTGCTGCCCTAAAGGACTTCTTCCACCTTTGACTTTTACATACATGTTGTTAATATCCTTTGGCATCTCTCATGCCATGAGGGTATCCAATGATTATAGGATCCTTTTGGCATTTCTCGTACCATGAGGATATCTCACGTTCCACAAGGATATCCTATATTATGTACTAATTATTTTTACTTAATCTTTAGGATATTTCTTTAAATATACTTTATCCTCTTGACTATGACTCTTTTCCATTGACCGCATCTTATATCCATAGGAAGACCTTTTTATATCCTAAGAGTCAAGTTCTGACTATTAATAATTTATCTAAAGTAATATCTTTTACTTGATAACTTATTCTACTTTTATTATTACTTATTTATTGCAATACTCAAAATCTTGGACATGAATATTGGGCGGAAGCCGTGATAAATGCAATGTATACAAAGAATAGATATCTTACAAGTGCACTCACATCAATGACTCCATAAGAAGCTTAGAATGGAAGAAAACCTTGTATTTTTTACATAAAGATTTTTGGATGTATTACTTATGCAAAGGTACCAGATTGTATGAGGTCCAAACTTGATGCAAAAGATACGAAATATATATTTGTTGGATATTGTAAAGGTACTAAGGCATATACGCTTATGTGTTTGGATACCAAGAAGATCATCAAAAGTCGTGATGTTGAATTTTTAGAGGATAAGAGTGCTTGTGAGCACTTATAGATGTGTCCAAGTAAGAGTAATAGTGGATTTGTGGACACATCTTCAATTTCAGCAACAAAACAAGAAAATGAAGACAATGAAGATGGTGATGAAGGTGAAGAGCCAAAGAAGATGGAAAAAAAAGACTCTAGTATACTTAAGACCAGCAATGAAGGAAATGAAGATATTGAAGATGATGATGATGACAATTATTAACCTTTGAATGAGAAGAAACAAGCTTTAAGAGAAAAGAGAATTGGAAGAGTGCATAGAGGTGAATCTTCTTCAAATGAAAGCAAATATCCTATGAGAGAAAGAAGACCACTTGGTCAATGGTGGAAGAATCACATCTTTTCTCAAGTAAGTGAAGAACATGCCAATGTTGCATTTTTTGCTGATCCATTGAATTTATGTGATGCAATGAAGTCCACGGATGCTATGAAGTGAGAGAAGGCGATAGAAGAAGAACAAAAATCTCTCATGCATAATGGAACATGGAAGTTGACTCAATTTCTACCAAATCGGTCTTCAATTGGTTGTAAGTGGGTGTTTAGAACCAAGAAGGATGCAATGGACAATGTTGTGAGATATAAAGCAAGATTAGTTGCTAAAGGATATTCACAAGTTGTATGTGTTGATTTCAATGAAACATATGCTCCCGTTGTCGTGTTGTAATTTGGCTACTATGTGAAAAAATTGTACATGTATATTTAATGTACAATTTACTACTTAGCTAAATGAAAGTCATATCAATAGATTTTATTAGTTATAGGATATGATTAGGTTGCTAGTTTAGAAAAGATCTATTAAAAGGATTATTATTGAGATTTATACAACCTTATTTTTCTTTTAGTAGTGACTTTTGAAGTTAATTTTATATTGATAGTAACTTGTATATATCTTAAGTCACCTATGTTAGACATTGGTGATCCTTAAGATCTTATTTACTTCTTTTATTTGGTGCTTAAAGCACCAAGTATGTACATCTTATAAGAAGAAGGGTTAGAAAAGGGTTTTTAGTGTAAAAAGGGTAGTTTGGCCATCCATGTGGATGAATAGAGATGGATGATAGAAATCTCTATTCTAATTGGCCAAAAATCATGCCCAATGGGCTTTAAGGAGGCTGCCCGAGGGTTTATTAGGAATTAGGGTTTTTTTTTCGAAGGGAGTTGAACATCAAAGGCTAGGATCATAAGGTTTAGGTTTTTGGATCTGGTTTAGGTGCAAATTTTGTGTGATTTGCACTTTTTATGAAGAAGTTATAGGCACCCAAAGTTAAGGTGTTGATTTTGGATCTACTGTCACTCTTTTGAATATAACTCGTGCTAACAGAGAGCAATTGAGAATCGGCGACTAGGGTTGAAGAGAGCACTTTTACGGCTACACTTTTTATGTACAGCTAGATAAAATCCAAGGTAAAATGAAGGAGATATTGGGGGTTGAAGTCAATGCTTACAAACTTAAAGGCAGTAAGTGACCTGCTTATATAGTGGTTACATTTTGAGCTATATCTTACGCAATTTGATAGAGTTTTGGCTCAAAATTTTCAGGTGTGTATATACTTATGTCACAAGACTATGTGCAAAACTTTTGTGGCATTAGGGTTTTGGGTTTGTGAGATATAAGGAAAATAGTGCTCGGGTGTCTCTGAGCTAGGGTTTCAAGCACCTGCTAGGAGTTTTGAGATATCAGACAATCGGAAACAAACTTACGGTTGATTCTTTCTTGTGATGAAACTTAAGACAATAATCTACACTCTGATCAAAATTTTATAGAAACTAAACGGTTGGATCAAGAGTTATTGGACTCTAAAGTTCAGCAAGAAATAAATCCTTGCGGATGAATAAAGTTTTGAAGGGTTTTTGTGGAAATTTGAACCCTTTTTGTACAAACTTACTTGAATACAAGAGGGTTTACATATATAACTTCTCTTTTGCAAGATTTTTGTATTATTTGTCCTTTTTATTGAAGACAAACGACCTGTTGGATTTTTCAATCAAATTTCAAACAAACTCTCCACAGCCAGGTACCCAGTGTATTCCCAGATAGAAGGCCACGTCATACGACATTGTGGCCAAATTCACCACTATTAGAACCATTGTGGCAATTGGGGCAGCAATGGACTTGGAAATGCATCAAATGGATGTGAAGATAGCTTTCTTGAATGGAGAGTTGAAAAAAGACATCTACATGGATCAACCTCAAGGATTTGTTGAAGAAGGCAAGCAACATCTTGTTTGTAAAATGAACAAATCCTTGTATGGCCTCAATCAAATACCAAAGGCATGGAATCAATGGATTGATACATTCTTTATAAATGAAGGATTTGTAAAGAGTGAGGATGATCATTCCATGTATGTGATGCAAACAAAAGACTTCTTGTTGATTGTAATCCTTTATGTTTATAATTTAATCATCTTATGCAATATCTTGAAAATGTTGGATTGGTTAAAAGAAAAATTAGAATAAGGAATATGAGATGAGTGATTTGGAAGAGCTTCACTATTATTTAGTAGTGGAATTTGTAAGAGATTGTGCTAAGAAGAGCATCACAATGAGCTAAAGGAAGTATATTTTAAAGAAGTGTTGAAACGATTCAACATGAAGGATTGCAAGCCCATTGAAACACCTTTGGAGGCAAATTTGAAGTTAATGAAACTTATTGTGTCATGATATAATGTGACTACTAGGTGAAAGAGTGTGGAAATAGTATATTATAGAAGATCTTAGTTCAAAATATTATAGCAAATTATCTTAGAAAAAATAGATAATAGTAAAAAAGGATTAAAAGTAATGGATTTTAATGTTGCCTTTTTACAAATAAGCTTCTATTTATTTTGTAGGGCCATAAGTAAGGCAAAACAAAGTAGATTGAGAAATCAAATGATATAGGCATATATAAGAGAGAGTTAAGAAGAGATTTCAGAAAAACTTATCACAAAAATCTTGAAATAGATACTCGGAAAGGACCGGTTATGAGCTGGGGTCGAAATCAGACCCCGAGGCACAAAACTACATGCCTACGGCGGATCCAGGGGGCTTTTGCAGATCAAAGATTGTAGTTAGGGAGTGGACTTGAAGGATTTTGTATAGGAGTTTACTTTGAGTGATTTGGAGAAAAAATGACTTTGTAATAGCTTTGCAAAGTCAGGGTTGTTTTCGGCAACTTGGAATTTTGTGAAATAAAATAGGGTTGATGTTTTAGGCAATTTCAAAAGTTTTGTAACAAATCTACAGCTGGAAATTTGTGTTTTTGGATATTGTTGTTGTTAATGTGTGCTATGAATTTGAACTTAATCTAATGGTTTACTTGTACGTAATTGAGGTTTAAGTGGGTCAAAGTCTCAGAAATTAAGTTTTGAATGTCAGTTAGGGTTTTTGAGATCTTGAGCAATCTGTCAGTTGGATTGGGATAAATTTTATTTGTATGGATAATAGACTTGTTTTCCTATACACATGAGTGATTTGAGACTAATTGTTGGGAGAAAAAGGGAGAAATCAGTACTGGAAGATTAGCATCAAGGTTGGAGAAGGAGGCCGACCAACACCCAAGAAGTTTTTGGGATTTTTCTTCTATTTAGTAAGTTCGATTTCTTTCAAATTTGTTATGCTTGTTGTTGACTAAGAGGTTGAAAGGTATACAAAGTTTTAAATAAGATCAATGGTCTAATCAACAAATATTGAGGTTCTAATTTTTTCTAAGATTAATTTGAATTGGTTAGAATTTGGTTTAAGATTTGATTAAGATTTGGTTTAGGGTTTGGGGTTTGCTTAGGATTTGGTTTAGGATTTAGGATTTGATTTAGGATTTAGGATTTAGGATTTAGGATTTGACTTAGGATTTGACTAGGGTTTGATTAAGGTTTGACCAGGGTTTGATTTAGGATTTGAGATAGGATTTGATATAGGTTTTGACCAGGGATTGACTTAGGATTTGACTTAGGGTTGGACTAGGATTTGACCAGGGTTTGACTCAGGGTTTGAACAAGATTTGACTTAGGATTTGACTTAGGTTTTGACTAGAATTTGATTAGGATTTGGCCAGGGTTTGACTTAGGATTTGACTTAGATTTTAACCAGGGTTTGATTTAGGATTTGATTTAGGTTTTGACTAGGATTTGACCTAGGATTTGAAAAAGATATGACTTAGGATTTTAAGATTCTATTTTTAGTATTTTCTAAATTTAGTATTTTATATATTATTTTCTATTATGATTAATATATGATTAATTTACTCTTCTTTTGTAATTGCTTAAAGATTGGATCAAAATTTGATTAGTATTATTAAGATTTAATAGAAGTTGTTTAGGATTCTATTAGAGTTGTTAGGATCTTGTTGTTGTATATTTCCTTTTTGTCTTCCATAGCCAAGTGCCCGGAGCACTCTCGAGTAAAATTGCACGTATTACGACAACAGATGAAGAGTTTATTGAAGTTGAAGGTGAAATAAAAAATATTCTATATATGGCAGCAATAGGCTCCCTCATGTACGCAATGGTTGGCACAAGGATGGATCTTGCATATGCGATGAGTGTTGTGAGTCAACACATGTCAAAAGCTGCATCAATCCATTGGGCAACCATCAAGAAGACTATGAGGTACTTGAAAGGCACATTAGACTTCAAATTGTGCCTTGGAGGTGATAACACTACTTTGCATGGTTATTGTGATGCGGATTGGGCAGGAGATGCAAATGATAGAAGCTCAACGACGGGATATGTGTGCTTTGTTGGAGTAGGAGCAATTTCATAGAATTGTAGGAGACAACCAATAATTGCAAGGTCTACAATGGAGGCGGAATACATGGCAGCAACCTATGGAGCAATGGAAGCAATTTGGTTAAGACAAGTTTTGGAGGACATTGGACTTGTGCAATTGGAAGCAACTCCAATGAAGTGTGACAATCAAGGATGCCTTGCTTTTGTAAAGAATCCAAAACAACATTCAAGAACCAAGTACATTGACATTCAACATCACTTCATAAGAGAGAAAATTGAAATGGGAGTGATAGACATGAAGTATTGTGGTATGGAAGATATGCTTGCTGATTTGTTGACAAAGGCATTAGTGAAGGATAGGCATCATATATTGACAAAGGAATTAGGTTTGAAAGCCTTTGACAATTAACAAAGTGGGAGTATTCCGATAAATAAGTAATAATAAAAATAGAATAAGTTACCAAATAAAAGATATTATCTTAAATAAATTATTAATGATCAAAGATTGACTTTTAGCATATAGAAAGGGCATCCTATGGATATAGGATGCAGTCAAAGGAGAAGAGTCAAAGTCAAGAGGATAAAATATGTACTAGAGAATATCTTTAAGACTATGTAAGAATAATTAGTACATGGCATAGGATACCCTCATGGAACATGACATATCCCGGTAGTACGAGAGATGTTAAAAGGATCCTATGATCATTGGATATTCTTATGGCATGAGAGATGCCAAAGGATCCTAAGAGCATGTGTGTAAAAGTCAAAAGTAAAAGAAGTCCTTTAGAGCAGCAACCACCTCTTATAAGTAATGGATGTTGGAAGAGAGAGTTATCTCATTGCACACTTCTCTTGTTTGTAACCATAGTGATCTCTACTTACTTGTGTTTTTTGCCTCAAATATTTCTACAATAGTATTGACATTACCTCCTCGGATTGAATAGTTGTCTTTATCTTAACATAAATAGAGTGCTAAATCTTCACCTTGACGCTCCTTTTCTTTCTTCTTGGTCACTTTATGGGCAAGTCTTGCCATGACATAGTCCATAGTAAGTTGCTTTAAGTGAATGGATTCCAAAGCCACAATAAGGTAGTTGTAGGACTCTGGCAAGCTCATAAGTAGAGTCATAACAACATCACACTTTTCTAAGGGCTTGTCTACAATTGCAAGTTGATTTGTAAGTGCCTTCACTTTATTGATATGTGCCATAAGGTCTTCACCTTCTTCCATCTTGCAAGTAAAAAACTTTCGTCTTGTATGAATGATGTTGGATAAGTTTTTATTCTCATAGATGTTGCAAAGAGTCTTCTATGCTTTCGCTAGTCCTTTGCAAGAAATAATGTGGGAGAAGTTGGCCTTATCAACAATGATTGCAATCATTCCAAAAGCCTTCTTTTCATGATATTTATACTCTTTCTTCTCCTTCATATCAGCATCCATGCTTGGAGCCTCTTCACTTTCATCTACAATATTCCAAAGATTAAAGTGGCCAACAAAAGTTCCATTTTTACCTTGTAATGGTAGAAATTCTCACCTCTTAACTTTTCAATTGCTCTCAAGCCTTTACCCTCACTTGAAGCATATCTAAAGAAGAGATGTATCAAAGAAGATCAAGAAAAGTAGTCCTAAAGCTTTCAAAATCAGCAAGAAGGTGTTGCTACCTTACAAACCCAGAATGCTCTCTTTGTGAATAAATTAGTGTTTTCACTCTCAAAATACTCTCAACTTCACTTCTAAGTCTTTTCACAAGTCCAATAAAGTGTATAAATGTCTCAAATTTGATTTGCCACTCTCATATCACTTTTAAGCTCACAAATCACCTCTAAGCACCATAAGAGGTGTTTAAAGCACTTTAAGCTTCTTTAACACATGAAACTACAAAGTTAGTCCATCAAAGACATAACTTCAGTAACAAACACAATATTAGTATTCTATAACATCACTTTAAAATGTAAATGAAATCCCAAATCCAAAATGCACGTAACAAAAAATAAGAGCAAAACAAGATCTAGATCTAAATCTCAAAGTTGGGAGTTTTAAAACCTCAACATCAGCAACAACAATATGATCAACTCTACACATCAACAAAGACTTCAAAGCATTTCAAAACTAATAAATATACGTGAGTGGGCCCATAACCTATTGAAAAAAGCAAAGCTTGCAATCACAACTCTTAGCATCAGCAAGGTTGTACACAAAGAAAAATGAGGAGTAAGATATCTCTCATTTCTAACATCCATTATTTATAGGTGGTGGTTGCTATCCTTAATAACAACATTGATCAAAGGATACACCAAGTATATCCTTTGACATCTTATCTTCTATGTGGATATGCCTTTAACATATCTAATATGCTCTTAGGATCTTTTGGCATTTCACCTACCTCAAGTATATCCTATGGTATATACTTTATACTCTTATCTAGTTCCTGGATATTCTTTAGGATATCCTTTATTCTTTTGATCTTGTCTCATGGCCCTTGGCTTTGTCCTATATTCATTGGATGGCCTTTCCATTCACCAAGAGACATTCTTTTGACCATTAATAACCTATCTAAAATAATATCTATTACTTGGTAAATTTTTTTAATATTATTTATTTATTTTAATATATCTCAACAAGGCATTGATGCAAAATACCAAACTTCTTTTGATCTTGTGAAAAATTAGCAAATGCAGCCACTTCAACTCCGTTGACCTTCTTACAATTGATAAAGTAGAGGTTGCCATCTCTAAAGCCCTTTAAAACATCATCTCCTTCCATTGTCTTCACAAAGCATCCATTTACATCAAATTGCACCTTACAACCATTTGAAATAAGTTTGCTCACCAAAAGAAGGTTCTTCTTCATCTTTGGCACATGTAGGACCTCTTTCAATCTGATCCTCTTGGTATGATTCTTCATAACAATCTCTACCACAATGGAGCCAATTCCAATAGCTTACACCATGCCATTGTCTCCTGATCAAACCTTTATTGTAGAAATTGCCTTATAAGTGTCAAATGAACACTTGTATGGAATCATGTATTTAGTAGCACCCGAATCAACAATCCATTTGCACATGGTAGCTATAAAAGTGCCTTCACTTATCATGATTGCATAGTCATCTCCTCCAACTTCATCACGTGCATTGTTAGCAATCTCTCTATCTCAATTCTTGGCCTTGTAGCAATTCCAAGCAAAGTAATCTTATAAAAATGAAGTAAGTTCTCACATTGCTTCTTATATTGTCATGTTAGTTGGAATAGCTACCTTTGCTTTGTCTTAAAAAGAGCACCAAATCTTCACTTTGATGCTTTTTTTTTTTTCTTTTGGTCACTTCATGTGCAAGTCTTACTGTTATTGAATAAGTACAAGAAGTAAAACACAAGTAAGTAGAAATCATCAAGGTCGTATACAAGAGAAGTGTAAAATGAGATAATTCTCTCTTCTAACATCCATTATTTATAGGAGGTGATTGTTGCCCTAAAAGACTTATTCTACCTTTGACTTTTATATACATGCTCCTAGGATCCTTTAGCATCTCTTGTACCATGAAGATATCCAATGATCCTAGGATCCTTTTGGCATCCCTTGTACCACGAGGATATCTCATGTTCCACGAGGATATCCTATGCCATAGACTAATTACTCTTATCTAATCTTTAGGATATTTTCTAGTACATACTTTATCCTCTTGACTTTGACTCTTCTCCTTTGACCACATCCTATATCCATAGGATGCTCTTTCTATATGCTAAGAGTCAATCTTTAACTATTAGTAATTTATCTAAGATAATATCCTTTACTAGATAACTTATTTTACTTTTATTATTACTTATTTATCGCAATTCTCCCACTATGCTAATTATTAAAGGCTTTCAAACCTAATTCCTTTGTCAACATATGATGCCTATTCTTCACTAATACCTTTGTCAACAAATCAGCAAGCATGTCTTCCGTAGCACAATACTTCATGACAATCACTCTTATTTCAATCTTTTTTCTTATGAATTGATATTGAATGTCAATGTGCTTGGTTCTTGAATAATGTTTTGGATTCTTTGTAAAAGCAAGGCATCCTTGATTGTCACACTTCATTAGAATTGCTTCCAATTGCACAAGTCCAATGTCCTGCATAACTTATCTTAACCAAATTGCTTTCATTATTCTATGGCTTGCTACCATGTACTCTACGTCCATTGTGGACCTTGCAATTGTTGGTTGTCTCCTACAATTCCATGAAATTGCTCCCACTCCAACAAAGAACACATATCCCATTGTTGACCTTCTATTATTTGCATCTCTTGTCCAATCCGCATCACAATAACCATGCAAAGTAGTGTTATCACCTCCAAGGTACAATTTGAAGTCTGATGTGCCTTTCAAGTACCTCATGATCCTCTTGATGGTTGTCCAACGGATTGGTCCAGCTTTTGACATGTATTGACTCACAACACTCACCGCATATGCAAAATTGTTGATGTTGAGATATGTTAAGGTAAATAGATAATAATAAAATAAATTATTAAATAATGGATATTATCTTAAGTAGGTTGCTAATGGTCAAAAGATTGTCTCTTGGTGAATAGAATGGCCATTATATGAATAAGAGACAAAGCCAAGGGTCAAAAGGCAAGATCAAGAGAATAAAGGATATTCTAGGAAATATTCAGAGACTAGGTAAGAATATAAAGTAGATGTCTTAGGATATACTTGAAGTAGGTGAGATGCAAAAAGATCCTAAGAGTATATTGGATATGCTAAAGGCATATCTACATAGAATATAAGATGCCAAAAGATGTACTTGGTATATTTTTTGATGAATATAAACGTGAATGGATGGAAGTTGTCTATTAAGATAGCAACCACCACCTATAAGTAATAAGTGTTGGAAGTGAGAATTATCTTACTCCACACTTCTCTTTGTATACAACCTTACTGATGCTAAATATTGTGATTTCAAAGTTTGCTTTCTTCAATAGGTTATGGGCCCGCTCACCTTTACTTATGAGTTTTGAAGTACTTTGAAGTCTTTGTTATTATATGGAATTGATCATGTTGTTGTTGCTGATGTTGAAATTTAGAAACTCCCAATTTTGAGATTAAGATTTAGAGCTAGATCTTGTTTTATTCTTACTTGTTGTTGAGTGCATTTTAGATTTGGAATTTCATTTACATCTTAAAGTGATGTTATAGAATACTAGTATTGTGTTTGTTGCTGAAGTTAGATCTTTCGTGGACTAACTTTGTAGTTTCATGTATTAAAGAAGCTTAAGGTGCTTTAAAGACCTTTTATGGTGCTAAGAGGTGATTTGTGAGCATAAAAGTGATATGAAAGTGGCAAATTAGATTTGAGACGTTTATATACTTTATAGGACTTATGAAAAGTCTTAGAAGTGAAGTTGAGAGTGTTTTGAGAATAAAAGCACTAGTTTATTCATAAAGAAGGCATTCTGAGTTTGTAAAGCAGCAACACCTTCTTGCTGATTTTAAGAACTTTAGGATTACTTCTTTTGATCTTCTTTGAAACATTTCTTCCTTAGACATGGCTTCAAGTGAGGGTGAAGGCTTGAGAGCAATTGAGAAGTTTAGAGGTGAGAATTTCTACCATTGGAAGGTGAAAATTGAACTTTTGTTAGCTTCTTTAGATCTTTGGAATATTGTAGATGAAAGTGAAGAGCCTCCAAGCATGGATGCTCATATGAAGGAGAAGAAAGAGTCCAAAGTTGTGAAAAGAAGGCTTTTGGATTAATTACAACTAATGTTGATGAAGCCAACTTCTCCCACATTATTTCTTCTAAAAGACCAACGGAAGCATGGAAGACTCTTTGTAACATCTATAAGAGTAAAAACTTATCGAACATCATTCATACAAGAAGGAAGTTTTTCACTTGCAAGATGGAAAAAGGTGAAGACCTTATAGTACACATCAACAAGGTAAAGATACTTGCAAATCAACTTGCAATTATAGACAAGTCCTTAGAAGAGTGTGATGTTGTTATGACTCTACTTATGAGCTTGCCAGAGTCCTACAACTACCTTATTGTTGCTTTGGAATCCATTCACTTAAAGCAATTTACTATGGACTATGTCACAGCAAGATTTGCCCATGAAGTGACCAAGAAGAAAGAAAAGGAGCCTCAAGGTGAAGATTCAGCATTCTAGTCACATCAAGGCAAAGGAAACTACTCAAGCCAACAAGGTAATGTCAAAACTTGCTTCATTTGTGGCAAAGTAGGACATTTTGCTCAAAATTGTTATAAAGGCAAAAAGATGGAGAAGGAGAATGCAAATAACATGCAATATGAATTTGGAGGACAAGATTATGCATTCATGGCATTAAATGGAACCTCTATGGCTGCCATGGCAAGATGGATTGTGGATTCATGTTGTTCCAAGTATATGACACCTTATAAGTGTTTATTTGATACTTATGAGGCAATTCCATCATCAAATGTAGTCTTGGCGGACAATGGTACATGTAAAGCCATTGGAATTGGATCCATTATGGTGGAGGTGGTGGTGAATGGACAAATCAATAGGATCAGATTTAAAGACGTCCTCCATATACCAAAGATGAAGCAAAACCTACTTTGAGTGAATAAACTTGTAATGGGAGGTTTTATGGTTCAATTCAACATGAATGGATATTATGTAAGAATCTTGAGTAGAAACATGGTTGCCAAAGGCTCTAGAGAGGAAAATTTGTACTACCTCAATTGCAAGAAAGTGAATGGAGTGGAAGTAGCCGCATTTGCTGAGTTTACATCCAATAAAGACAAGTTGAACATATGGCATTGTTGCTTTGGCCATTTGAATATAAAAAGCATGATAGAACTCAAATCTATGATAAGTGGTTTAGATCTTGGCAAAACAAGTCAAAATGCAATACAACTTGTATGTGAAGGTTGCATACAAGACAAACAACAAAGGACTTTGTTTCCTAGTGGTGTAGCAACATGTTGTTGTATTACGTGTTGTTTGGTTTGAGAATGCACTAAGCACTTGGCTGTGGAATGTAAGGTTGTGTTTATAAAAATGTAAGAAAACCTAATAGGTTTTACTCCATATAAAAAGAACAAAATCCAAAGTTTAATGCAAAAGTGTTCAAATCTGATATAAAGTGCTCAAAAGCACTTTTATTAGTAATTTCAACCACACAAAACTCTAATTGCTCTGTTTCCTTTACAATAAAGCAACTTAGATTTTCTTCCCAAGTCTTAATTCTAGTCAGTGAGCTTCAGAAAGCTATAACTTCTAATTTGACTATCTTCTTGACACGAAATTCTTTATACAAACACCACTATAAATTATCTATATGCTTAGAAAATTTCAACCCAATCCAACTTAAAATTTGTAAGATAATACTAAAATTCCACTGTCATGAAGTAAATATATTCATATATAGAAATCTTGCTTAATTTTCTTTTCTTTAAAATTTTATTAAATTCTTTCTTTCTTCTTACCAATCTAGGTTTTTTTATATAGTTTTGAGAAAATTTTCTCACTTTCTTTTTCTCTCTAAGAAAAAGAAATTTGACTAAATTTTACTTTATCTTTAATCTTAACTTTAACTTTGATTTAGCCTTGAAAAATTCTTTTATTTCTTTTACCTTTTTTCAATCTTAGGTTTTAATAGATTCGGGATTATATTTGTAGATATAAGGAATTTTGACTTTGAGGTTGAATTTAGGATTTTATTAAGGATAAATAGAGGTTTGAATGTCAATAGTCGGTTGCCATTAATAGTGCTCACTTGGAGGATTAGATTTGGTGTTTTTTATAACTTTAAACTATTAGTTTTTGACTTGGACTTTGAAGACCTTGGCTATGACTTCTTTGATGAGCTTGGAAGAGAAGAAGATGGGATTTTTTTGGCAAGTCTAAGGAGATATTCACATAGAGCTTCTTCTTGGCATGAGTTAAGCTGGTAGAAACATATGATTCAGAGCTTAAATGAAAGAGATATGCTTGTTTGAACTTAGGCTACTAATATGACACCTACTATCACTTTTTTGGATATATTAGGAATTTTAAGATAATAGTAAGAAATCAAGAAAATAGATTAAAAACTAGACTTCAAGCTATACATTTTATGTCCAAGAATTGATAGAGATGAGTCTAGAATGAGTGAGATATGGCTAATTAAAATTAGCAAATTAAACTAGGACTTTAAAGAAGTTAGATAAATAGAAGGATTTGCTTTAAGCTAGAACTTGAGTTCCAAGATGAATTTGAAGCTCAATTTATGTGTACGTATCACTTTTAATATATAGAGTCTATGTCTAAAATCTCATATCAATTGAGACTTTGATTAGAGAGTAATGGCAAATTTTATTCTTAGGTGTCTAAGATTTTGACTTATAAAAGTACCTGATAAGGATTTGGTGATACCAGTCAATTGACAATGAATTTGGAGCAAAAATTTTGTGTCATAATGATCAAAGTTGTAAGTTTTATACTTCCAAATTTTGAGCTTATTTGAATGGCTGGATCTCAAATTATGAATTTTCAAGTTTCTAATTGGGATATGACTTTCAAAAGTACCTGCCAAGGATTTGGTGATATCTAACGATCGGTAATGAATTCATGGCTCAAAAATTATCAGACAAAGATCAAAGGTATAAATTAAGTTTTTCCAAACTTTGAGCTTATTTGAACAATTGGATCTCAAATTATGAATTTTTAAGTTTCTAATTTGGTTTTTATTCATAAAATTACTTGCTAATATTTTGATGGTATCTGGTGATCGGTAATGAATTCACGGTTGAAATTTTTTGTAAAGATGATTAAAAAAGTGAAATCTATGTTTCCAAAGTTTGAACTTATTTAAACAGCTAATTTTTGATTTATAAAATTTTAAGCTTCTCGTTTGTTGATTTATTACACATATGGTTTTGTAACTATAAAAGAGAAATTTAAGAAATTTTGTGCATACTAAATCCAACTTGATTGTAAAGAGGGACCTTGCGTCTATCCAAAGCGGACTTTTGCCATGACACCACACTAGTGTCTCTCGGCCTCTTACTCAAAGTTTGATGCAGATATGCCAGCAACAACTTCTCCTTCCTTAATCGTTAATTCTGATTCAAACTTGGCATATAGCTTGGTCTTTGCGTCTTTTAACATTGTGCTAATTTTCACCTTGTTTTGACAGATAGATCTCTAGATATTGTAAAATCCCTAAACAACTTTAAACTGCCAACTTCTGAAACCTTGTCGTACTACTAAGTAAATATCTCCAAGCTGCACCGTTAGATTATTAAGAAACTTTTTGTACTCTTAGCTAATCCAATCAACCAGATATTGTCTAATTTGCAACTCTAGATGCTACATCAATTGCATGAAGCAATGAAAAGTGCTAGCCCTCACTTTCTTACATAAAATCCAAATCGTCAATACAAATCCTGAATTTGAATAACCATTGCTCTGTCCTCACAAATCCTATGAAAGCAAACTTTTTGCTTCTAGAACGAGCACAAAATCCTCTCCCAAACCCTACTCGTCGATCTCCGATTGTCCTCAAATCCCTACCTTTGGTGGTTGTTTATGTAGTTGAAGGTCTGATTTTGACCCTGTCTCATATCCAATCACCCCTCGAGTATTGATCTAACTTATTTTAAGGATTTTTAAACTTAATCTTATCCTCAACTCAACCTTGGTATCTACTATATTAATTTTTTACTTCTCTTATTCTATTTTTATTAACTTGTGGTTTTTTTAAAATCTATGAATCAATTTTTACAACCTAAAAGAAAATTTTAATAACTAATTTTTATCTTTTAGCTATTAGAACAAAAATTAATCTAAGAAGCTTTTATAAATCTTTTCTTAAATATCTTAAATTTCTAATAAACCAAGATAACTAAGTATTAAATAGAATTTATCTTTATTCATACTTTTCACTATATAAACGTGTTACAGCATGACATCCACCCTCTCTAAACCTGCGCATCCTCTAGTATGCGTCAATGAAGCATATGTCATAATTGGCATCACACCATCTCTTCATTTCTCACACCAAGTTCTTCTTTATCATGTTCATCATCCATTTCCATATAATTATCTTCTTCAAAGTCATTGATATCTTCAATATGATCATCTACATTTATTTCTCTATCTCGTCTTTTAAAAACCTTAACTTGCTTTCCAGCAATAGGTATCTTCAACCTTGTACCATCCAATTCCTTCAATGAATATGTGGCATTATCATGAATTGTTATTATTATATATGGCCCAAATCAACGTTTTGAAAACTTTCTTAAGGTACTATGCTAGTTATCTAAATTATTGTCATAAATAAGTACCCAATCACCTTCTTCAATTGCTTTAGGCCTCAATTGATGTTGTTTATCAAATCGAGCCTTGTTCCTTAGCCTTGCCCTTTGTAATCTTTCCAATGCCAATTCCACATCTTCTGGTCTTTGTTCAAGTTGCCGAATTCTAATAGCCAACAACTCTTCTCTTTTTAATCCCTCTTCCCAAGGTAGCATACTCCAAGTTGGCACATGTTTTTCAATTGGCATAATAGGTTTTTGACTTGTCATCAGTTCCACTGGCATATATCTTGTCACCAAACTATGTGTTGTTTGATCAACCCATAATGCATAAGGTAGAAGTTGAGGCCATTCTCTCACTCTTCCATTACAGGCTTTAACCAAGGCTTTTACAATTGGTAGGTGTCCACGTTCACTCTTTGTATTCCCCTCTGGATTATAAGCCATAGTCAATGATAATTTGACTCCACATCTCTTAAAGAATTCATGAGCTTCACGTGCATTTAGTTCTTTACGATCCGCAGTGATCTTTCCTACACATCCATAGTGACAAATAACATCCTCAAGCAAAAAACTGCAAATCCCTTCTGTAGACTTTGTCTTTAAAGCCTTGCCTTCCACTTGATTTGATAAATCTTCATGAGCCAAAACTAAATATTTCATTTGCCATAATCCCATTGGCATAATAATCAAATCCACAATCCATATAAAATGAATGGCTAAAGGATATGTTGGATGTAAACCATCTTAATGTTGTATATTTGAGTATATTTGACAAGTTACACAAGATTCTATAAATGAAGTTACATCTCGATACATATTCTTCCACCAATATCGTTCCTTCAATTTAGCAAAAGTAGCCCAAATTCCTCTATACCTTGCCCATAAACTATCATGAAATTCCTTGAGTAGGTTTTGTTGACCTTCTTTAGTACCTACTACTAGTCGTGGCATTCCAATGTTTGTTTTCGGCCTCTATAGAAATCTTCCTTATAATATGAACTTGTAGGCTTTTTTCTTGATCTGTCTAAAATTTTCAACTGACCAATTAATATACTTGATTAATATACTCAAATAATGTTTAATATCCAATAAATCTCTTTCATAATTCTCTTCTTGAAATGGCTTATTTTCCTTGTTCAATTCTGAAACTGAATAAAACTTTGTACCAACATCATCAATATCCTCTATCATCTCATCTTCTCTATCATATCTTGCTCGAGATAACATATCTACTATAGAATTGTCTTTTCCCGCAACACGCTTAAATTCCAGATTTAATGACTTGATATAAGGAATCTACCTTAACATTGCAATATCTAGGATTGTACAATTAGTAATCATTCCAAGCAAAGGCAAACAATCTATTTCAACCACCATTGTTGCCTCAATTAAATAATCCTTTTCAGCTTTCATAGCTAAAACAACTCCCTATAATTTTCTTTTCACCTGAGAATATGCACGTTGACGTGTACTTAAAACCTTAGTTCCAAATTGAATTGCAAATCTATGCTCATTTGAATCATCTTGACTTACAGCCCATCCAATGGCAATTGGACTAATATCCACTGTAAGAATTATTGGTCTATTATACTTATAATCAATTTTTCTCAATACTAGAGGTAACATCAATAATTTCTTCAATATTTGCATTGCTTTGATATGCTTTTCTTCCCATTTAAAATGATAGCCTTTGCATAATAATTCATACAATGGATTTGCTATATGAGCATAATGAGGAATCCAAATACGATAGAACATATATGCACCCAAAAACCTACGCACCTCTATTAAAGACTGCAATCTTCTTTTATTCTTCCAATTGCATCAACCTTAGCTGGATCTGATTTTCTTCCATAAAATCCACATAAATATCTAATAATTATAACTTCTTATATTCCAAATATAGATTTTATATCTGATAATGTAAAATGAATTCCCTCAAGTTAAATCAATATCTTTTCACAATCTTGTATATGATCAACAACATACTTGCGACACCCCCTCTTATTTAAAGTTTCATCCTTGTCATCTTCTTTGCACCCTTTAATAAGAACATCATCTAGAAAAGATATAGTCTTCTTAGGAATAAAATCCCTCAACACCTTTTTCATCCCATTCATCATATGCGCAACTGAATTAATAGCACCTTGAAAAAGAGTACACATTCTAACCAATCCAAGTGGCATTCTTATTGTTGTCATGTCTCTACTCTCTTTTGCAAGTTGAAATTGGTTATAACTTCAATATAAGTCATCTATTGAATAGATTGCCCTTCTTGTAAATGCTTTAGCAAATTCATCTACTATCAGTCTAATTCCTGCATTCCTGATAGCCACTGTATTTACTGGTTGCATATCTTAAATAAATCATAATGATCTATTTTTCTTAGGCACTGTAAACCATTGGCTAAAATATGGTGCAAAAGAAGGTTCCAAAATCTTCATCCTCATCTTTTCTTTCAATAATTCTACGAAACTTGATAAATGCACCTTTTGCACTAGAATTAGTCTCAAATTCCAAGGTACATGTGGTATAGTAAAAATAACCATTGGAATTATAATATTTGGATCCACACACCCAATTTCATGAAATTCAAAGGCAAATGATTTACCTCGTTTTGCTAACATTTTTTTGAAGCACGAAATTTTTTTTAGCAATAAAAAACCATCAAAATCAATCTTCAATTCTTCAAAAGTCTCTTTAGTAAATTTATGCCCAATATTCCTTGGATCCCTTAAGTTCTTTTCTCTCGATGCTTCTTATGTGTATTCTTTATATCTTTTGGCAAAGGTCTAGCAATGGGTTTTACCTTCTTATCTATTATCTTATATTTTGTTTCAATAATAACCTCTGGTGTTTAAAACGATTCAATCATATCATAAACTTCTTTTAAATGAATCTGTATAACTTTATCATTGTCTCCTAATCCAATAGATGCAACCAATTCTAAAAGATCTTTCAATCCATTTTCTTCATAAATACCAATAATCTTTTCATTATCTTCTAATATTTTTAATCCATGCAATTCTTTTTCAATAACACATAATCTTTTTCTCTCATTTCTTTTCAAATCTTCAATCCTCTTATACATAACACTTTTATTCTCAAAAATGCCAATAAACCCTGCATCAAAGGTACATATATCTTCCAAGAGTACCTTCTCTTCTGTACCTCTATAATCCCGCTTTATAGTGGTGTTCCTCAAAAATCTATAAATTCTTCAACAACTCTTGACAATGGTTTCTCTCTCAATCTATTTCTATTGCATCCATGATTTGGAGGAACAGTCAAAAATTGTATTGTCTTTCTTCCATCTTCACTACAAAATCCGTGCATAAGCTGATCCATCATCAAGTACCTTTGTTTCCATTCGAGTTGCAATAATATACAGTTTTTCCAATATTAGAGGATAAATTGTTGTATCTTAAACAAAGAAGTTTTGCTCTATTGCAACATCACCAATCCTAATCTTCACATCCAGGCAAGCACCATACAATTCACCTTGCATATTATTAACTGCCCGTATTATCCAACCATGCTCCATATCAATTGGCCACTTTTGTTTCATATAAACATCTTTAGATATAAGATTTATTTCTGAACCGTGGTCAATCAAGGCAACAACTAGCTCATCCATATCTCCAATCTTTACTAATGCTTCTGTAGTTACTCTAGCCCAATGCTTTTGAATATAATGACTCAAAATTACTTTCTCTTTATCATTTGGATCATCAAAGCGTACTTTTTGATTGTAACTCCTTTCTCTACTTGTTGATTATTTGCAACAATTATCAATTTTATCTTCTTCATCCTCACACATATATGTATCAATAGCATGATTTGATCCAACTTCACCCATTAATTGCCTCTTTTGTTTAATGCTGTCAATAATGATATCGTGGAATTCTTTCTTTGCAACATCCAATATTTCCTTCAATATAAATTCAACTTTAGCATTTAGGACACATTCTTCAAGCACCTCCTTTAAATCCATTGCTACTTCAATATGAGAGAGAAGTTTGTAAGTTGTTAACTTACCTTTTTCTCCTAAGTCCTTTGATGTTTCTTTTGAAGATATTGAAGCATCTTTTGTTGGTAATTCTTGTGAAGCCATCTCACGAGCCTTATCTCCCTGAGTCTGCCTTTTGAAAGAGTTCCCTTCTCTTATGTCATTAGAATCTTGTCTTCTCTTTTCTTCTATCAAGGCTTCATATTGATTCTTAGCAATATAGGCATGTACTGATAAGGCTTCTACAAGATCCTCCCAACCCATAGTTCCACAAATTATTGTAGCAGTACTCAATAAAGCTTCTCGTGGCATTTTCTTCTTATGCATTGTAGAAATGGCAGAAGATCAAACCCCACTTGGTTCAATATTTCCAAAAATTTCTTGCTTGCCATTGTCATCCACCCTAGTACCATAACTTACAATTTTCATTACTGTAATTCCATTTGCTGTTAAATAATCTTTAATCAATGCTTTCATACCTCTCTTATCAAAGTTGGTTTGGAAAAAATCACCAATATCTTTTAATGCCACCTTCCCATCTTTTCAAAAAACAATGCCTTGTTGGACCATTTCATTGAACTCACCACAATCCTTTCAAGAATGGGAATGATCATCACACCAGATGCATCTTTGTACATACCCTTGCTTAAAAGTGGATTTTGGATTCATTGCAAAAGTCTTCTCTTCAAGCCTTGCAAGTTTAATTTGGAGATTCCGCATCCTGCGTATAAGTTCTTCAATCCCTATATCTTCTTTCTTTGATGTAGTTGTTGAAGATTGAACAATAAGTACCGTTAATTGTGAAGTGGGCACTTGAGCTTTTGGTACTTGCACCATTCTTTGGATACCATCCATGCCCCTCCTCCTTTCTTTTTTTGCTAGCAACTCCATTGCATCTTTGACTTTCTTCCATTTTGTTGTCAATCCTTCATCCTCTTCTTTATCTTTAAGAAGAATCTCCAACCTTTCTTGCAATTCTCCATCTGCTGCTCGAAAAAATAAGTCAACCTTGTTTAATTCCAAAGTTACCTTTTCTATTTAAGTTTTGTTACAATTGATTATATATTAATAGCTTCAATTATACTATTATTACTATTAAATATACTTATAATTAGAATTTTTTTATAAATATTAAAAAATACTAAATCACTTTTTTATTCAAAAAGTCTCTTTTAATACTAAAAAAGCCTTAAAAACATTCATAAATTTTTCTTGATCCAAAACATATTATTTTTAAAGATAGATATATCGATAAACTTCTAAAATAAAATATTTGTATTGAAAATATTAAAACTATTAAATATTTTTTATACAAATAAATTTAAAAATTACTTATATTAGAATATTTAATCAATCTATAAAATGATCTAATTTTATTTAAAATAATATGCTTACAAGTATATCCAATATTTAAGATTAGTACTTTCAAATTTTAATATTATGAAATAAAGAAGTAATATATTCTATAATAAGGTGTAATAATAATAATAATAATAATAGCAATAATAAAAACAAAGATTTTTAAGAATATCAAAATATAAACATATATTGATCTATAATTTATTTAAAAAATAATAATAATAAATATATTCTAAATTCCAATTAGTGAATTATAATAGGTATCAACTTTTAATTTTGGACGTTAGATTAGATTCAAAATTTTAGACTTGTAACTTTAAAAGTCATGTATAAACTCATAAAGTTTAAGAAAACATCCACCTTATAGATTAATAAATAACTTAATGGAACGTCTACTAATAAATCTTAGTTTTCTATTTTAGATTTGATGAAGAACTTCAATAGTTAAATTTCATGCTTCAATTGTTAAAATTTATTCAAACTTGTTGCATGGCTTGGTTGTCATATCTTCTATAAGCACCTAAAAATTTTGCTTTACAAAATATATAGATCTTTAGATATCTCAAAATTAGAAATTAATCTCAATTTATCTAATTATAGTATCTTTTTATATATGTGGTTAAATATCTTTCAATTCTACTATTAAATAGCACAAATATTAAGCATAATTTTTCTTCCTTGCATATTTATGTACTTATAAAAATCTAATTGTAAATCAAGCTTAAATTTTCAAAAATCTACTTAAAAATTATACAAATTTTTACTTCTTTTAAAACTATATTATTCATTGTCTTATTGAAGGATTTCTATAAATTACAATCTTATAAATCTTACATAAGTAGAATATATTTAAAACCAACTCTCTAAAATTATCCTTCCATTTTTAAAAAGTCTTTTTATTTATTGTAGGTTTTTGTACCTCAAGGTCTAATTTCAACCTTGTTTCACAAATGGTCTTCTCTTAGGTATTAATCTAACCATTTTTATGATAAATTTTGTAGGACCCTACTCTTATTTTTGTCTTGGAGATAATTGCATTCTTTTTCTACTTATCCTATCTTATTTTGGTCCATTTATGGCCCTATTAAGGTAGTGAAAGCCTACTTAATATACATTGCAGCATAAAATATTAATTTTTTTAACTACATTTAAATCTATTAATTATGAATTTCTAAGAAAATAAATATATTAACCATATACTTAAATTTTTTTTATATATTTTGGTCTTCAACCACCTTTTTACCTAATATTTGTAGTATATTATAATACTTTATGATATTATACAAACTTTAGGTGACACTTAACATTGTTGATTTTATCCCTTGCTATTCTTTTATCAATATCAACTTAATATTATAATAGCTTTTAGATAGTATTTGGATTAAGAATTATTATTCAAACATATTTATTTTAAGAATAATAAATTCAATCAAACAATAAATCTAAACCAAGTCAAAAGACATGTTAATTTACTTTGTTTATTTAAAATATTGATATGATTAAATATATATATTTTTACAAACTTGTTTCTAATATTTTGTAAGAATTTATTCTTTGTTGTTTATAATTTAAATGACCAAATAATTTCAACAAAAATAAAGACAACATAAAATGGTCACTTAGGATGTTGAAAAATATGGACATCTCTTGTGGCTAGTTGATCAATCTTTTTTAAAACTTCAATACCCTAACATTCAATGTATTAAGTACAATAAATTTTATAATTTCTCTAAGTATGAAACAAACCAAAAAAATTTGAAGATGTTACATTTAAATGACATCAAATCCAAATTTTAAAACATAGAAATAGGTTCAAGGTTACCAGAACTAACCAAAGAATTCATGTTGTGCACAGAACTTTGCAGTAAACGATGTTATGGCGTTTGGAGGATACAGATGCTGACATTCTATGAGCCTTCAATACACAATATTTTTAGAAATTTTCATTGACATCTACTCGACTGAGTCGCTGCTCCGGTCATAGCACTGGGCGATAATGAAGAAACACAGGGTCATATCTAAGAAAACAATTAGATTCAAAGCAGTTTGATGTGAATATTTAGAAAGATGAATACAAATAATCATATGCGATGTGACATGGCAACACGGGCAGCAACCCAGATACAAACTTCGCAAATGGGTGTATCCCCAGTAAAACACTCCAGGACGGGCTAATACCCCAGAAGCTTTTTTTAATGCATCACTATTCAATAATCCTTCTTAGACACCCTAGTGAGCATCTGTAGACTACGCACATGCGAAAAAAATAATCGAGGTGCCTAGCAAAATTGAAGACGAGAAGATACATTTGATCATCACTCCAGATTGAACTGGTCTAGGACACCAATGTTCGAGTGTGAAACCCAAAAATTATCCAGACTTCGGCCAGTGAGCAACATTTCAGTCTGCATGCAAGTGGTGGCCTTCTTTGTGTTTACATCGTTTCAGATACCACGCAGCATGAATCTGCAACCCCAAACCAACAAGTATCTTCAAGGCAAGAAGGATGATGTAAGTGCCTCCACCAAGAATAATAATGCCCGCCACTCTGTGCAGAAGTGGCCCTTGTGGAAGAAATGTAGCATACAATGGAATCAAGACCCTCAGAACCTGCACAAAAGCTGCGGTATATCAACTAGTTGCCTACAATGAAACACGAGGATAAATAAGCTAGTTGAGTACTAGTAAGTAAAATGGCCCCCTCAAACAACTCCTGAAAATCATGTAAGATAATTTTGAATAAGCAAGTTAAGGAGACGCAAAGGACATCAGGCAGTTCCAGCACTACAGCAGGCAGCAGTTGAACCCACGCAGAAGCATTTGAAAGGATGACTAGCTCCAATTTGAATCTACATTCAAGGTAGAGGACCGATGATTGCATACCACACAAGCAGGGGCAAGCGGTACAAAGTGTAGTGTCTTGTGCACTTCGTGTGAATGACTATTCAGCGTCTGAAGCAGACACAAGGATATATTAGGAGATGAGAGCAGACACGTAAGCAAACCAAACACGCTAGATTTCCTCACAAGCTCAACCTCAATAAACGACCGACGAGTACATCAAACACGGGTAAAAAACCACATCCCACATATAGCCTGTTCTGTGCACCTGTCCCAGGAAAGGACCACGCCATGCCTAGTTACCTGCTTACAAAGAGCTTGAAGAAATTCCGAATATGCACTGGGCTTTATTTCGTTGAACTTAGCCAAGAATGAGTGTTTGATCACATCAACGAGTACTTCACACAGAACTACCATCCCTGCATTCTGCACAGTGTTCTGCTTTGATGAGTTTATAACTGAGGGACAACAAGGAACATAAGATTGATTCCAGTTGGAAGAAACATTAAATTCCAGTCCATTGAATTCTAGAATGAAGGCTACAGCCGAGACTTTATTGAACGATGCTGATATAAAGTTACTGCAATTAAAACTCCTGAAAAGTGTAGCACCTACATAAGCAAAATTCCAGAGCCAGGTGTCCTCGCTATTCTGAATATTCTGTGCCAAAACGAATAAAAGATGTGCCATGATGTGGAATCGCTCCACTGTGTCTGCACAAAAAATTATCACAATTTTCAGTCAGATGCATCCACTTGTACAACAAACGCAGTTTTTACCAGCTAGACCGAGGAGAAAACTCTAGTCATGTACAAAAAAGATATAACCTCGATACAAAAAATCCAAATTTCCTTCCTGATATAGTAAAGCTCATCACGTAGTGTAGTAATCAGATGATACCGTGATATGCCATCTTGTGAAGATTCTCTTTGGCGACCCGTTTAAAAACATTACTCTTGATTTCGGCAAAATTGTTCGAAATGAGGAGTGTGAGCAGCGCATTATTCTGAGAGTTGATGGCCGCTGATACTGTGATAGCTTGAGACATGATCACAAGAGAGTGCACCAGGAATGACACAATGGCGATACTCTGGTCCAAAATGAATTGAGCCCACTGCTTGATCAGCCTCTCAGGCGGAGAGTCTCCAATAGCCACAGCAGAATTGAGAAGAATCTGGAGCACATCGCCTCCAAAAGATTGACAAAGCTTGTCAAAGATCTGCAACACATCCACAAAAGGGTGGTTATGCCGTGGAAAGAGCACACAGAAATCCATAAATCTCAATGTATTAGTTCATAAATTTACTATATTTGGATTAGGGAACTTTATGCTTATATTTCCACCTTGGTTCACGAAGACCATTTAACCACAGTATCAGATCAAACAATTATAATAGTTTACTACCCTAATTTTCTTGTCACTTAAATATATAATTAAGCATGTCAACCTAGACTTTCACTGTTGAATGATTATTACGCCCAATAGTACACCATGGTCTGGCAAGGAGACAAGGCAGTCAAATGCATACAACAAAGGTAAGATGTCGTACCTCAAGGACATTGAAAACAACATACAGCTTAATTGTGGCTTGGCCCCGAATGTAATGATATATGAAACTGATATCTGCAATTACCAGTTTGTAGTAAGATAGCATACACTGTTCTAATTTATGTTAAGAGCCGACTACAGGAGTGCAAACATAATCGACCCCCTTAATCCTTTCGTATTCAAAGTGAAAAATTGGATTGAAAACTAGTTACAATCATTCTAGATCACGTGTCTCTCAAATCCTGCAATGCATGGCACCAGTAAAGAAATAAAGTTGAGACATACCAGCCTGCTGAAGAACCGCCACGCCCAGGACAAGGATAATCAATGAAGCGAAGTCAGACAATTCAGCAGCATATGGTCTCTGAAATTGCCTGTCCCAAAACAGAATGGGCATAATCTAGAATAAACCTAACAGTCACAGCTCCCAAGATTTTCCTAGTGGCCAAACAGTACTGCAAGTGCCGATTGAAATGCCAACCTTCCTTGGGTGAAATAAATGACTATTTTCGCATGCAAGCCCTTATGATTGGTTTAAATTTCAGAGCACATATCTAACATTCATAAAACCTGAACTTCGCGAGAACAATCCATTCCATAAATTTATTATTTTCTACCTATTAATAGGGCTGCCATCGGGCCGTGTGCATTGAACCCCTCAGTTGTGGCCTTTGATATGCAGCCTCAAGAGTGCACAATTTATTTCATAGACTTCTGCTAAATAACCATTTGACATTCATCGAATGTCCAATAAGAAAAATACTTGTGATGGACATTAACTTCTCAAAAAAGCTTACCTCCAATGCAAAATCCGCTGCCAGAGAAACATAATGATCCTAGCTGGCATAACTGTGAACAGCGAAAGGAAGGAGTCCAAACACACGAAGAATCCAACATCGATAAGCTGCAACCATTCCCAGTCACGCAACGAAAACATTATTATGAACCGTATATGATTATCTACTTACCCAACTTACAGAGAAAACAAGGAAATTTTCTTTCAACACATTCATTCACAAATCTTAATATTCATCTTGAAAATTCGGTAAACATGAACACCCAGGCAAATAACAATTAAGCTTCAAGTCGGTGAATTCTCACCAACTCACATCTCCACGGTACGTGAAACATTGTGTTGTATATACGCTCCCGTCTCTGTTGTATACCATGTGATGAATGGCGCTCGGACAAGCTCTCCCTCTGGAATTCCTCCCGCAAATAATTTATTGGTGATAGGCCAACCACCGATGGATCTGTTCCAATTATTTGTCATTCAACAATGTCCACACAAAGAACCTTAAGTAGAAACAAGCCAACAAAATGCAGACTACATTTACAGAAACTAGGAAGCAGTTTTAAATGTTAGCTCAGTGAACGCTTTACTTTACTCCGAAATAAGCAATGCAACTGAAAACTCAAATTTTAATTGCGACCTCCCGCGAAGACGTCAATAAGTATACAGCAATCTCATTAGCAAGACCACATCAGGCTCTTGAACGGGATACAGAAACAAAAGTACTCTTGACCAACAGAAACAAAGCACAGGAATATTTCACTGCCAGACTTCAACGTAAAAACTTTTACTCATTTTAACTGAAGAATATGCTGCTAGATTTGATGCCTTAGAATCGAAAATGCTGCATTTAATCCAATGACCTCCCAACCACAACCACCACAACTGAGAAAAAAATAAATAAGTTCAAGGATTGAGTTTACAGAAAACATATCAGGTGGAATGGAATACTTACATTCTGAATTGGCAGCCATCAACCTTTCCCACTCCGTCAAATGCGGAGTTTCGTAGCTTGATAATAGAGGCCGGGACAATGGGGGAACTCTGGACCCCAATGACTGTTCAACCACATCCACATGCCCAGGGTAGCTTGGATCTGCGTCTGGCTTCAGCATTTTCAAAGAAACTAACCTTGGAATTGAGTGTTTTTCAACTCCATTTCCTTGTACGGGTGAGCTGGGCAATTTCTCAACGGCTCGCTGCCTGAGCTCCGTAGAGATTTGTCCAGGAGCAAATATAGGTTCTCTTTGACCACCTCGAGGACTGTATCCTGATACGATGTTGAAATCAGGTGCAACAAGAGATGTTTGTCCCGATAATTGATCTATTGGCAACGATAATCGAAGGTCCGGGGCACAACCATCATTTAATGCATTGTCGATAGTAATTTTATCGTAGGACGGAACAAATTCAGGCCGAATTTCACTTCCTAAATCTAGATTTTTGTCTTCTAAGCCATGGCTACTCAGCGTTTCCATGGACCTACTTTTCAAAGAGAGCTCTCTGTCAAGCACACCAGGGCCAGGCACACCAGAAGCCAAATTTCTCAAAGACTCTGTAATAGGAAGAGATTTCTGACCGAGCTGCTGAAGATCAGCAGCCGGAGTGGTATTAGTAGCTGTAAGATTTTGGATTCGAAATTTCTGCTCAGCATCTTTGGACTTGAGAGCTTCTTTTGTGACATCATCAAAATCCATAACACTAACTTCCCTACGATCAACTACAGGTTCCAAATGCAAGTCCGCAAGAATGTCACCTGCACGCATCTGAATCAACTTCTTCAAAGCACCAACATCACTCACTGGAAGAATCCCCAAGTCGGTGTTCCGCTGCGGACTCACACTAATCAGACCTAGAGTAGAACTAACCTCATTTTCTTCCGCAACGTCGCCTAAATCCTTCTCTCCAAGGACCATTTCAAACCCAAGGTTCTGCCCCATCTTCCTATGCTTGTGCTTGCGTCGCTTCCCCTTGATCTTCGCCGTGGGGGGCAAGGACTGCTCCTCTTGCCTCCCAACCTCCTCATCGTCGCCAGAAGTGTCAACAGTCAGAAGCTCATACACGCCTGTCCTCCGCCTCCGCCCATAATTGTCCATCGCAATCGCTCCCTGCTACCGCTATTGCACCTTCATCACATCAATTTGGGCGTCGAAGGGCAAACCCGCTATATACCTAGATGCGATAGCAATTCAAGCTGAATTTAGAGTTCGAGCAATCTCACCAAGTCGTGTAGGGTTTAAGCTCCGAAACATGGCCACGACGCCAGGAACGTGGAAATCGAAATCGAAGTCGAAATGGGCAACCTCGTGCCAGGGCCACAGAGGCCGGAGTTTGGAAATGTGGCTAGGAGGAGGAATTAAAAGCCTACTTCAGCCCTCCCTGGCACCCCTAAAGCAATGATCCACCCAGCTTGTCTGATGCGTTTCTGTTCTGTTCCTTCCCTTACACTCCTCCACATTATACAACTTTTCACTTCGCCGAAGTTGCACGCTGCTCAAAAATCGAAACTACCGGGTTTCACAAACATCCTTCTTTTCCTTCTTTTCTCTATTTTCCATTCAAATTAAGTTGTTCTAAAATATAGAAATGTGAAACGTTATTATGTCCCCCTCCCCAAAAAAATATATATTCACAAGTATGAATAGGGTACCCATGTGCCTCAATAGTTAATAGAAATCAATCGATTATTGTTGAATTTTGGATTTAAGTCTACAAATTACATGATTTTGGAATAAAAATTTAAAAGTTTAAAAAATATCTCTTAATTAGAGTGACATTTTGATCTCAGAAACAACAATAACCAAATGCAGCATTGAAAATTTATATAAAAAATTATTTAATTTACAAGTGTTTACTATCTCTCTTTTAAAAGTAATATATATATATATATATATATATATCAACTGATATAAACAAATAGGTTATGTAAATGCTTTGTATGTTGTTGCATCCTGTTTTAATTATATTTAAAAATCAATTTTGAAAAATAAATTATTTTTAATATTATTTTAGACTTATTAAAGAAGTCCATGGACAACATAATGTGTGTCAAAAACATTGAAACATAGTTTTATTTAAAACCTTCCACAAGTTTTCAAAATATTGATAAATTTTTAGATAAAAATTATAAAAAATATAAAAAAATATTATAACAACAAGTCTCCGCAAAACCTATTTTTAAAATTACTTGAAAAATAATTATCAGAATATAAAACATGACACCTTTTTGTACAAGTAAAAATAGAAACAAAATAAGATTAAAGTCAATTTTATTTATATAAGTCAACTTTAAAAATTCTAATTTTGATTTATTCTAATCTTATATTTGTAATCAAAATATTTTCTTGTATGTTAGTATAGATATCTTAATATTTAATTTGATTTTTTAATCCTTATAAATAGTAGTTGATGGTAGTTTTAATTATAAATAATAACTGATTATTATTATGATTAAAATAAATACTACTATAGTAAAGAAAATTGATTAGAAATTAGATAAAAAATAAAATAATTTTATCAAAAAAAAAATCTTATTAGTTTTTAATTTTTGTTACATTCAAACCTTTGTGAAATTTTAAAATTATAACTTGAATAGTAATTTGGATGCATAAAAAAAAAAAAAAAAAAAAAAAAAAAACTAACTAACTAACTAACTAATTATATATAACTATTTTTAGTATTTTATAAAAGATTAAATATTTTTATATTTTTTAAAATTTATAAATATTTTAAAAAATGAGATATATTTTAATACTTGTAATAACTTAAAGCTTATTTAAGGTATTATTTAGATTCAAATAGTGCTAAAAAGATAATAATTAAGATTAAAAATAAAAAATATTATACATAAGAAGAATTAAAAAAATATTGGAAGATTTTTTGTATTGTAAAAATGATAATATTTTAATAATTCTTTTGTTAATAATTTAAAATATAATAAAATATAATAAAATTAAATAACTAAAAAAATTATTTTTAAAATATTTTTTAAAATCTTTTATAATATTATAAATATAACATCTACTAATATTATTTAATTAAATAAAAGTAAGTAGAAGTAGGTAGAAACATGTAAGCTAGATAATATCTTCTTCAATCAACATTAGAAAATCTTTTTAGACATAGATTAGATCTTTAGAATCCTCTAGATATGCCATGTGGCTATTTATATTTGTCCTACAAGTTTTTTGCTTTTAAGAAGTTACTTTAGAAACAATCTACAACTTTGATACTTGGGCTACAAGTCTTGTGGTCTTTAAGATTCTTTTACAAGGCCTTTTTGGTATTTAATATATATGGATATAAGACTAATGCCATTTTTAGTCTTATCAATGCCTTTCTTGTGTTCTAATCTTAATTTGAGACTTTCTAGTTTTTTTTACATGGTAATAATTATTCTAATTTTTTTCTATCTTAAATATATTTCTTCTTTGCTTATCTTCTCTCTTCTCAACAATTTATGACTATATTTTTATTTTTAAAGTTTTATCTAAATCCATATTTTTGATAGTTTGACAATACTAATATATATAATATCAAAACTTTATTTATTTATTTATTTATTTTTGAAAAAAAAAAGAAGTATATTTGATGCATTAATAGAGCAAAAAAAGTACAATTAACTATTTAATTTTTTATACTTGGACACAAAGCTAAGAGTGCTAAAAATAAGAAATAATTACTAAAAAAAAGTTTATTTATACTTTTGTGCATAATTATATTATACTAAGATATTTTAGAGTTTTATTTAATTACTTTGTCATTTCTAGAACCAAGTATGTGTTTAGCCATTCAAAAATTATTCCATCTCTTGAATAGGATAGACACATGTTGTAGATGTTTTGCTAATTTTTTTTGACAAATTTCCAACAAATTTGTCTACATTTGATAAGACCTTTTTAAACTATACTTCTAATATAGAGTGTATGCCATACTTTATTTTCAAAGACAAACTTGATTCTTTGAATCTAAATAGTCTATAAACAAAGTCCCTTTAACAATGATTAAATCTTAAGAAAATATTTGAAAGTTTCTATGAAATTAACTTGTTGCTAAGTGAAGGATTTCTAAGGATTCCAATTCCAAGAATTAGATGTTAATTTATAAGAAAGAAAAGTGGCCCAATTCTAAATGTAATAGACTTGTTGACAATTCCAAATCAATGGAAAATAGATTCAAGCATTTGGAGTTGACACATAGTATAATAAATATCAATATTAAGGTTGATTTTTCTCCTTCAAGTATTAATTGGTATAAACTTTGTACTATATAAATACCATATTTATTAAATAGAAATAATTTGAAGTCTCATTTTAATCATCATTTTAAATGTAGAAAATTTGATTATTCATTATATTACAACTATCTATTAAATTGAAACTAAAATATATAATAGCAATGTTAAATTAAAAAAAATTACTATTTATAGAAAAATTAATCGAGAAAAGCTATCCTACTTTGTTTATGAGATATACTTCATGTCCTAGATTGTTAGTTGGCTCTACTAATTGAAACAACTTATTCTTCTTCATTTTAGATTGTTCATCAATAATACCAAGGCACTATATATATTGGCATTGCTCATATGAATCCAATAGGATTCAATACCAAATCATTTATGATAATATGGATGCTTTCAACCAATTGATAGTAGATTTAATGGCATAGAGCATCTAATACAAATCTTGTATAAATTAAACTTTAAAAATTGTAATCAATAAAAAATCTCCACAACAATACCATGCATTTTGAATTTAAGATTCTATCCTCACATCAAGGATAAATACTCGTAACTAAAATAAACTACTGAAATGATAATTCTCCATTGAAAAAAATTATATTTGCTGTATAATAGCAAATAATACTCCTAGAAAAGAAAAATGGTTCAAAAAACATATCTTAACTTGATCAACAAAAGTAGCTTATTTTGACGACGTGCAAAACTGTGTAGAAATAATTACACACAATTCAATGTCCATGGAACAACAATAATAAAATGGACAATAATCCCAAGGGGCCATGAAAAAGAATCATACTACTTTCACCTCAAAGATTAATCATTGGCTCATTTTGATACAAAGGCTTCTATCAATGCTTTGATGATGTTGATTTATATCTTAGGAATCTTAATTTTGGAATTTGATATCTTTGACAAAATGAGTGGCTTCTATGCAGTGATGATACAATCTGTATTGGACCAATTTGATTGATAAGCTATATTCTCACACCAAAGATTACCTTCTTTTGTATCCCATCCAATATAGGTTTTCATGCTAATGTACATTCATGATGTAGGTGTCTAATATTACAACTGAATAGAATTAGCATAGATTAGATTCGGATTTGGATTGGTAAACGCTCTAGTAAGCCAAAATGGCCATTGATCATTTGTAAGATGAATTGCTATAAAATAATTAGCATATATATCACGACCAATACGGAACAAGGGTGGAGGTTGATCTTTCCTCTACCTAATAAATGGTGTATTTCCTACATACTCTTCATACAATGTACCGTCGTCCATAAACTAGTCTTCTAAGTCTTAAACAAAGATTAAAGATGGCCAGAATCCCTTCTCCAATGTCTCTCATTAGAGAAGGGGAATAGACAAAGCGTTGTTGTGTAATGACATGGCCACTAGATGAAAGAAAAAGGAAATAATTATAATATATAGGAATTCAAATACAAATATTTGAGCAAATTATCTAAAAATTATAATTAATAGAGAAGAAAATAAAAAAAAGTTAAAAGGCTAATATTGTCTTTTTATAAGAGAGGTTTTTGTTTATTTTATATGGCTATAAATAAAAAAAAATCAAAGTATATTAGAATAATAAATAATATAAGCATCTTTAGGAAAGAATTAAGGTGAGATTTTGAAAAATTTTACCTTAAAAATCTTAGAGTTGATACTGGGAGAAGACCAATTATGTGTCTAAGTCGGAATCAGACCCTGAGGTACAAAATTGTATGCCTACGGCACGTCAAGGGATCTTTTGTAGATAGGAGAGTTGGATCAAAGACTAGACTAAAGTGGATGTATATTGTGGTTTCTTGTTTTACTTACTCTATCAATATTGCCTAGAATAAACCTGTAAAGAGAGATTTGAACATAGGAAAAGACTAACCGCATTGAGTTAAATTGTTAGGGTCACACAATTAACCGCTTCTGAACATCAAGATCCTATGTACACGTAAATGCTTAAAAAAAATACCGTCCACTCTATCGGTTCTGCTACTCCGCAACTAAGAATAATCTTCATGACCCAATCTTCCACAAATTCTCCTATTGTAATCTACTATCTTCTTTCAATTACATAACAATATCCGGCAATGTTACACTATGTCAATAGACTGCTTACACTTGCTTTACTCTCCAATCACTGGAAATAACTTCTCACCAAGAACTTCTTCTGAAACAAATCATCTCTCCAAAATTCTCTTTCATTGCTCAACTCTCATAGTCCATACGGCATAACGTTCTCACTCCCAATCAAATTACATTGATATATCCAGTCTTCAGCTGCCAATTCACCACACCAAACTCAAGCAACAATTGATTACAATTTCTTACTCATCCATATATTATTAAATTGAATTATCTATTTTATTATTATTTTCCATAATCAACATGGTTCAATCAATCAAAATATAATCCGGATTCTCCACTTTAGTCTAACACAAAAAAAAACAAAAACAAGAGATAGTACCAAGCTTATTCCGGCTCAATACTATCACAATTTGGCCTCGACTCCTCTCTACCCAACCAATTTATACTTACTTCGACTCTGTTAATTGCTACATAATTGATGATAACTATTTTTTTTAACTTCTTCATCCATTCTACCTTCTAAACTGGCCATTCATCGGTTTATTGCCTATTCTTAACCCTACAAATTATGTATCATAAATCATAAAATTCCTTTCCATTCTACATAGCTCTACTTCTAATTATATAGCACCCTCGCAAACACAAAATTGATAAAAAGAATTGTAGTTATGAAGCTGGCTCTTTGGAATGGATGCTCATAGATTCTCCGTAGGAGGTTCTTCTACATTTGGATCTAACGATAAGTCCTCATCCTCCTTCGATAAATCCACATGGTTGCTCTTCAATTGGACTGATAAATCTTCGTTATCTGCTCCCAATTCCCAAACTTGAGCCTCCAATTATAGAATTTTGGCATCTTTTGCATCTAATTGGCGCTCTTATTCCTTCATCTTCTCCTCTAGCTCACTAATACTCAAAATTGGTAAAATAAATATCTGTGGCCAAATGATATTGGCCAAATTGCCTTCCAATTTTGCCACTTTATCCTTCAAGGCACCAATTTCTGTATGCAGCTTATCGATTCTAATTTTGTATTGGTCTCCTAATTTCACCTTTTTCTATTCCAATTTTGCTACTTTTTCACGTTCTGTTTGCAATTGACACTTCAGTGCTTCTCTTTCCAAATCCCATATCCTGCAATTCTCTATTAGTTCTTATTTTTGGCCATTCAGGATTCTTTGAGTGTCATCTATATCATTTGTCCAATTTATCTTTTCCTCCACTAATTTCCGCTTCAATGGCAGCTTGGATTCTGTCTTTGCTCTAGTAAGGTGATCTTGTTCCACAATTTGGGGGCTTTTGTCCATTATCTCCTTCCTGCTCAACTCCAATTGTTGCCTTAAATTTCCTTCCAACTGACTCACAGTAAGCTGCAATTGGAAAATTTCACCCAATATTACTTCTGTAAGGTTCTTTTCTTCCAATATTCTGGTATTCAAAACTGGAGCCTCAGCTGCCCTCTCAATTATTGCATGAATTGGAACCCCCCCTAGTGTAATCTCCGGAATAGCATTCTGTTCCCATGATCTATTTGATTTCCCAATTTCATGTACCACTATCCCTAGACCAAGTAATAAAACTCCATATACTTTGTTCCGTTGTTGTACTGCATTTACGTGCAGTATATAAAAATATTATATATCTTACATCTATTGTTAATATATGTGTGAGTGCTAGAGGTTATTTTAGAAGATATTATAAAGAGAGGATTTATTATAGCCACTTAGTTAGTGAATTAAGATGGCTATTTGTTTTGTTCCTACCTTATTTATATCCTAGAATAGACTCTTTTGTAATTAGAAGAAAAGTAAAGGTTGTTTTATCTTTCTTGTTGACTTTTGAGGTAGAATGGACCTTGTGAGGGGTAAGAAAGAAGAGCATGGGATGAATAAGGCCCATCCAATAGGATTTGGCTGCCCATGTGGACGTCTCATAGTCTAATATAGAAAGAAAGGGAGATATACTCCTCTTGCTAGACTGAGAGAGGAGAGAGTTTTGAATAGTGAAATTTGGAGAGAGATAGCTCCGTGGATATAGAAGCATTTGTAATGAACATTAGTGGGTGTGTTCTTCAAGTTGTGAGGATTCTAGAACCTACTCACTTGCTTGTTTTGGAGTTGTGAGCAAAAAATTATGCTTGTTTTAGTAGAGTAGGGTTTACTGCCATCCGACGAAGAGGGGCAGAAACTTCGAGCTGCTACTGCAAGTTTGATTTTGACTTTTTCTTAGTAAAATTTATAGAAAGTGTGGAAATTTGTGCTAGCTTTCTATCAAGACATCTCTTGTAGCATTTGGAGTTGGAGAGCAAAAGTTGTGAGCTTGAGAGTGGGAAAGGGTTTGCTGCCACCCGACGAAGAGGGGCAGAGACTTTGTTCAACCACCCAAGTCGGACAGTCTCTTCAATCTTTTTGATAATTTAGGTGCTTATAGTAGCTTGTGTAAGCTTTCTACAAAAACAAAAATCAATACATTTGGAGCTTTGATGAAAGTTTTATGAGCCGTGAAGTGTCAAAGAGGGCAAATTGTTGCTTGGGTTTAAAGAGTAGAATCAACTAGCTACAAAATCTGGAGTTTAAGAGGCATGCATGCGAAATTTTAGAACAAGTTAGATGATGGAGTGAGCTTTCTAAAAAGCTATTGCATGTCCAATTTGGAGAAGGGAAGTGATCACAACAAAGGCTGAAGTGAAGAGGAGCTTTGCTGCCTTTGCATTTGCTTGGAAATTTTAGTGCCTACTTCTTTTAGCCATAACTTTTAAATGGTAAGTCATCTATTTGTGAAATTTTGATATGTTTTACAATGGATTATTGGCTTTCCATAGGCTATAAGCACGCTTGATTTGACCTTTGGATGAATTTTAAGTGATTTATTTAGTTTCAGCTTGTTGTATAACTTGTATTCCTCATATGCGGTTGTATTTTGAGGTATACTTGAATACATACATACTTTGCTTATACCTTTTATACAAGTATATATACTTGTATTTATACAAGTATTCTATAAGTATTCTACAAGTATTATATATAATATTTGTACAAGTATTTATACAAGTATTATACCAAGGATTTATACAAGTATTATATAAATATTTATACAAGTATTATTCAAGTATTTATACTTTATATTTGTACAAGACTTGTATAAGTATAATACAAGTATAATTTGAAAGCTTGAGTAAATATTGTGCAAGTATAGAACATACTTGCATGGCTTCCTCTCATGTTCCCTGCTAGTTCTAGTAGCAGCTAGGAACCCGGCGTTTTTCCAAGGCGAATTCTCTCTACCCGACATTGGGAAGGTACATTTTTCTCCACTGCTGATTGACTTAACGTATATGCAATAATGACGTTGTCATGTTGTAAATTAAAACATAGTGTAAAAGATATAAAGGAATGTGTTAAAATAAAAAGATTAAGATTAGAAGAAGAGAGGATGAAAAAGAGAAAGGGTTGTGGTTATAACCACATTATCTTGGAGGTTATAATATTTATCACAAGCTCAGGGATGACAGGTAGGCCAAACTACTAATTTCCTACTGAAATTTCCACTAGCAGTACCAAGTCATGAAGTCAAGGATTTCTACAGTGAAGTCAAGTGGATTCGAACCCACGTCAACTCCAAAGTAGCTAAGAACTTAACCACACAAGCTTCTTTGACTTGGCAGTGAAGGATGTAGTTCTTTCTCTTTTATCTCTAATCTAATCTTAATTGTTTTTTTCTACTTATTAGATTTTTTTTCTATTTTATCTTAGATCTACTTTACCTTTATTCTCTTCTATTTTAGATCTAAACTTAAATATTGTGGGCTGAAATTAGAAGAGAAGTTGGTAGAAAAAAATGGTAGTAAGAAGGTAGAATAGAAATTTACCTCAAAAAGTGAGATTCCTTCAAATTAATCCAAAAGAAAGGATTGAAGAGGTGGAAAGACATGGCTGAGGTGTCTCTTTGACCAAGGGAAGAAGGAAGACCAGGCCGGGAGGACAAGAAGGGGGTCGTGAAGAAGAAGAGGAGGTTCTTTTTGGAGAGATAGGGTTTTTCTTTTTGATAGGCAGTATACGTTTTTGTGTGTAGAAGAAGCTTAGAGAGGATTTTAAGTGAAATTTTTTGTGGGTTTGTAGTAGACAAGATAAGGAACATATAGAAATAATTTTCATGTCTTTTGGTTAAGTATCAAGGGAGATATGAGTCGTCAAAGCTGCAGGTGTTTAAGACTAGGGCAGTGAGGTTTACTAAATTTCGGGCCTCGGCTCTTGAGAACCGTTTGGACTTTAGAGGCAAAATTTGTTGGGGTTGTGTTCCTTATTGAGTTTAATACTTTGAATCAAAATCTTAAGTCAATATGATCTTTGAGCAAAGAGTTATGAGTGAAATTGTAACCGGATGTTGGTGAAAAGAGAAATAGAGTGAAAGCAGAATTGGGGTTTGTATGGGCAGAGTGTGTGTGTGGGTTTTTTTGGGTATGAATGGAGTTAGGGAATGAATTTGAGTGTGAAATTTGATAGACGTGATCTAAGCAAGTTAAGAAAGAGATGAGGGTAAGTTTGATACTCATTTATCTTATAAAAAAAAAGTTATGCTCTTTCAAAGTGATAGGGGTCTATCTCTAAGTCAGTGAAGTTTGGGGGAGCATATCTTTGTGATCAAAGTAGCATTTTGAGTAAAATTTATTGGGGTTTGTAGATATATGAGTCTATTAAGTTGTGTAAAAAACTGATTGCTATTGGAGTTATGGTTAAAGAATTATGAGGAAATTTGTAGTCGGATCCAGAGTTGGTAGAAGACAGAATTAAAGGAGAAGGGTAGAGTCTATAACTCTATTTCCAGGAGGAGTTTTGGAGCAAAAATTGGAGGATGTTTACGACATAAAGCAAGCAACAAGCCTACCAAATTTCAATACTTGGGGTTTTGATAATGAGGAGCAATGAAGGTGTGAAGCAAAGGGGGTCCAGAATCAAAGGCAGCATGGAGGGGTTTTCTTTGACAACATGGTTCTCTCTAACCACATAAGCTATAATCAAAAGGATTATGGGGTTTGCTTCCTTACTTCCTTAAGTACTTTGTGTTCAAATTTTGCTTCAATTGATGTGATATCCTAGGATTTATGAGCAAATTTGAAGGCGGGTTTTTAAAGGCAGAATATGGCAAGATTAATAAAGTATGTTTTTATGTAAATTCTTCAGTTTTATGAACTTCATGAATCTCATCTTGCACTTAAGAAACGAGAGGCACAAAAGACCTAGTGTTTCTTAGGGCTATGACTCTCACCACGACAACGTGCATATAATTAGAGCATAGCAAAGATGCAAATTTACCCGTTTTTCGCATGGCTTTCATTTCTATATGGATACGAGTTGCTACAAAGGCTACCCTATAAACACCATACCTTCAGGTGTTTTGATTGTAACAAATAATAAGCCTTTGGACATATATGTGGTATGCCGGTTCAAGCTTAACTACTTCTGAATAAACCACATCCACTCCACAAGCTCTGGTGTAAGTACCTCTGCTATTTTTCAGCCTTAATTCTTCTCAAATGACGACATATATCTTTTAAAGTAGCTTCCTGGTCTGAAATCACTAGATATTTCAACGCCTACTATAAGCTCACCTATTGATAGATGTAATATCTTTTGTAAGGTACTTTCATTGATCCCAATAATTCTCCCTTTTACTACATTCAAACCATCCTCTGGGTCATAATTTTCTATATACTCCGCCATCAATTCTACATCAATTGGTGGCAAGTTATCTGGCCCTTGCAAAAACATATACATTTGTGTATTTCTAAAATCTCTCTGCCTTTGTGGGGACCAACAGATTTCCAACTTCATTAGCTACATATTGGTAATCACCACTAGGGACGGCAACTATAAGTTATTCTTATTTTACACATTTTAGATATTTTCCTCTCTGTCCGCAATTCTCTTTGACCTTTCCATCGACATTGTGTAATGCTTACTTTGCATTTCTTGCTCGTACTAATGTTATTCTCTGACTGCAAAAGATTCTACACTCCAATAAGCATACACTCAAACAACCAAGTTGAGAATGCTAATAAAAACTTTCACTAAGTGCCCCACTTCTAACCTTTTATTCGGGGTCTAAATCAACAATCTTTAATCCAATGTACCAGATCATCACTCCTGATTCACTTGACTAGTCCATATTAGGATCCAAAATTGATCATCAATCGTCTTTTCTAACCATCATGCACCTTCAATAAAGGTAATCTATCATGAACAGGTACACCCTCTTCTCTCCCAATTTTGAAAATCCGTTCCAAATTTATGTAAAATAAAGACGTAATCAATTTTCGTTAATTTGGATGGTAAATTAAATATCCATAAAATCTTCCAATTGAATTGAATCATTAAGAAAGGCTTCAATTACTTGATACGATCCATGCCAACGAATTTGGAATTTCTCCAAAAAATTGTGAAAGCAGCTATCATAAAAAAATACTAGATCATTGGGCATAAAAGATTTAGGACGTAATTTACTATCAAAATAACTTTTATAGTGGCGTTGTGTAGCTTCCATAGTTAAAAGAGCCGTAGCCCTAACTTCATCTAATTTTTTCAATTATGCTAACCAATATTGGAAGGATTTTTTGTCACCACGATGTTCATCTAATGTAATTCGTAAGGTCAAAACTTCCAATTCAATTGATAATATTGCCTCTTGTCCGTACATTAATTGGAATGGTGTAGAATTGGTAGTCACTTTATGCACAGTACAATACGTCCACAAGGCTACAAACAATTTTGTATCTCAATCCGTTTCCACATCAAACATCGTCTTAGTTGAAATTTTGCACAAAATATTGTTGGTCTTTTCAGTCTGCCTATTGGCCCGAGGATGATATGGAATTGTCTTCCGATATTTGATCTTGTATTTAGCTGTTAAAGCTACAATTGTAGAATTAATAAAAATCGGTTCCGCAATCACTAACTAATTCTTTGGAACATCCAAATCAAGTGATAATATTTTCATATTAAAATATAGCTACTGTATAAGCATTATCATTTTTATTGTCACTACTTCAGCCTATTTTGTTATATAATTGGTTGCTACCAAAATATATCTTTTATGGCCATTTTGTGAGGCTGGTGTGATTGGTCCTACAAAATCAATACCCCATTTTTCAAATGGTGCTTGAGTCAAAATTGGTATCAATGGCATGGCAGAAGGTCCAATAGGTCTACCAATACGTTGACAAAGATTATAACGTCGGACAAATTGGTGTGCATCTGAAAACAATGTTGGCCACTAATATCCAGCCATTAAAGCTTTGCAAGCAGTGCTGTCATCAACAAAATGCCCTCCACAACTATCCAAATGGCATCCTTCCAATATGGTACATACTTCACTTTGAAAAATATAGCGGCATAAAATTCCATCTTTTTTTTGCTTATACAAGGCATCTCTAATCATCGTATACAACACACTTTTCAAAATCAAGCATTTCTTAGGTTTCTCACTATATGTAGGTGGAAATGTTTGAAATGTCAGATATTGGATCAATTCACTATATTCTGGGATAATCACGTCGATGGCAAATAATTTTGTATCCAAAAGTGCATCATTGATAGGTTTGTTACCTAATATATTGGACAAGCGGGATAAATGATCTATATTAGCATGTTTCTTTCTTGGTCAAATATTAATAATAAAATTAAATTCTTGAAGGAATAACATCCATCGAGCAATACGTCCACTCAATTGAGATTTATTAATCATATATTTAAGAGCATCATGATCGACATGAAACACAAATGAATAATCAAGCAAATAATACCAAAATTTTTGGATAGAATAGATCATATCCAAAGCTTTCCATTCAATCGTAGTGTAATTTTATTCCGTAGCAACAAATTGTCGATTAGTATAATAGATGGGATGATCCAAACTCTTTTCATCCTTCTGACTTAATACGGATCTAATAGCAATATTCAAGGCACCCACATAAATATGAAATGGTTTTGTCCAACGAGGTGCAACAAGTATTGGTGCTGACATCAATTTTTGTTTTAATTCCTCAAACGCAACTGAACATTCTTCAGTCCAAATCAGACTAGATCTATCCAATGGTGGTTTCTTTATGAGATTCGTTAATGGTTGATATATTAGTGCAAATAAATGAATGAATCATCAATAATAGCTGACATAGCCTATGAAACCACAAACACCCGACACTATTTTTGGCTTTGATAAAGCCAATATACAAGTAACTTTATCTAGGTCAGTAGTGATATCAGTCAAAGAAACAATATGTCCTAAAAGCTTTCCCGATGGTATGCCAAATTGACACTTCTCAGAATTCAAAAATATCTCATATTTATCACATTGGTCCAAATATTTACCAAGACATTCTAAATGATTTGCTGTCATATTGAATGTACAAAAATCATCTAAAAATATCTCCATTGACAATTGTAAATAATCTTGAAATGCTTGCATCATTATTCTTTGAAATATGGCCTGGGTGTTATATAATCTAAACGGCATTACTTTATAAGCAAATGTGCTCCAATCTATAATAAAAGTGATCTTCAATTGGTCCTCTTCTATAATTTTTATTTGATTATAATCCAAAAATCCGTTCTGAAAGAAATAATATTCATGCCCAGCTATTGCGTCGAATATATTATTTGTGAAAGGTAAAAAAAAATAATCCTTCTTAGTAGCCGCATTTAATTTATGAAAATCTTGACAAATTTGGATTTTCCCATTCTTCTTTGGCACCATCACAATTAGTGAAATCTATTCACTATACAAAACTGGATACATGAAGTCCACGTCTAAAAATTTATGCACTTCCTGCTTGACCATAAGAGAATATTTTGGATTAAGGCGGTATTATCTTTGATGAACTCGTATAGCATCTTCTTCTAAGGTAATTTGATGCTTATAAACTTTGGCAAGAATATTTTTTAAATCCGCACACAATCAAGCAAAAGCACATTTATAACATAGAAAGAATTCTTTCCAATTTCTCAGTTCTATATCCATAATACCGATGTATACTTTGATAATCTGGGATATTTCATTGGAGCCCAAGTTAATGGATTGGCACACATGTTCCTGATCAACCTCTGATTTGATTTGCATCTCTTATGCTGAATCCTTCATATGATCCATCAAATTGGAACTATCCAATTTTCGTTTCAATGTTCTGACTTCATTTACCATGCAATTATTCATCCAATCCGTGATGATATCATTAGAATTCACTGCATCTTCTTGATACAATAAATATTCCTCGGATACTCTATACTGGTATAACACACCTTGCTTCTACTTGTGAATTGAATCCTTATCAACTTGCATTGTATTGTTAACTTCATCATATTCTGCCTCAAATTGGCCTTCATTATTATATGTTGCTTCTGAACCCATAATTTGAGACTCCCCATGATATTGAACTGGGTACATTTGTAAAGCGATCTTGTCACTATTCTTCTCAATAGTTAATATTCCTCGGCTCTAATCATTCCTAGCTTTGGTTTGATATAGCCACAGCTGACCTAATAAAATTAGATATGATAAAATAGAACTCTGTAATCAAAAAATAATATAATCAATTTCATACGTAATTCTCACAATTACGATGTCAATACTTCATAAGATATCCATTGGTTTCAGCCTACTATAATCTGCCATTCTCAATACCAATATCGTGGGTAATAATTGTTTTAAATCCAACTCCTCTATTATATTGGTGTTTATTAAGTTTACACTAGAGCCACCATCTACTTAAACTCCAAGAATAAAAATACCATCAATTGATACATCAATAGTTGGTGCTCCTAAATCGAGATTTAAATTAACTTTATGAATTTTTTTATTACAAATTTTACGTCGTATTAATGAGGAATTCAATGTAAAACAATATTCTGGCACGACTACTAACAATTGCTTCATGTAATAGAAGGTTTAATTTCATCCAAATCTTTCATAATATCATATGATTTCATATTGACAATGATTCCCAAGGCCCTCTTCTTTTTTATGGGTTTTAATTTAATCCCTTGAAATAATTTTTTTACGGAGTTCAGAATTAGAACTGCTGAATGGACTTTGTTGGAATTCTTATCCATGAGAGGATTTTTTAATGGATAAAATGGCTCCTGAAACTTTGCAAATATCGGTACTAGTTTAGGTTGAACCAATATCTTGGGGCTAGAAACATCCTCAAGTTGTACAGACAAATTGGATCCCAACGTTGGTAATATCTTTGGTATTGGTATTGGATTTGGTGTACCATCCAATGAAATAAATTGATCCATTGCAACTGATACTCTCAATTTTGGAGTTGGATCTTTCTTTTTTTATTGCGCCTGAGTAAGTACTGTATGGATGTATTCGACCCAATTTGTCAGAGAATCTTGTGGAATTCAAATATTATCCTCCATCTTACTTTGCAACTAGATATGTTGATTGCAATTATTAACATTAAATGGAGCATTGTTTTGCTGGTAAGTGTGTCCAAATTGCTTACAATTTCCACATATTAAAGCATAATCATCACTAACTCTTGGATTGGAACATTGACTAGCATAATGTCCTATTTGCATGCAACAATAACATCAAAGTGGTCTTTTTCCACCTCCATCAGGAATATTGGGCATTTCAACTAGTATATATAGGCTAAGCTTATTCCAAGTTGGATGGGTAAAGGATCTCGGTCGACCAATTGGTATTATAGGATCTAAAATTGGATTTTGAATGAGTGGATATTGAGAGTGTCCTTGTTGATTTTGCACAAAACCTTGAGAATTAGAGTCACCTTCTTAATTATATTCAAAATTTTAAGAATTAAAAAAATTTCTATTTTGTTTAGTCGGACAATTCTCATTCCAATCAAATCTATTTCCTATCTAAACTTGATTGATATCCCAAAAAATTGGTTGAATTATGGTCTGATTACTAAACTGTTGTTGCTTTCGTAAATTTCAATAATTGGTGGTTATATGCTTATCTCCACAAAATGTACATTGTAGAGTCATTTGAGGTGGTGAAAAACATTCCGTTATCAAATGGCCTTGTTCCTTATAATTACTGTACCAAAAATTGGAATGTATATTAGTCGGTTTATGCCTCTTTTCTTTATCCTTTGCCAGATTAACAACCAACTCGTCTATCTTCTTTATCAAAATTAACAACAAAGCTTCATTTGGATCCTTTGATATTAATTCATTAGATAAATCTTTTATAAATATTGGTTTTAGATATGGGGAGTATGGGAAATACGGAATTGTAGTTGTTAATAGTACAGCTTGTAATAGAACAATATTCACTATTCCCTACAGATTAATACTAAGATTTGCGACATAATCAATCATTCTTAGATAATTGCCTATTGTTTCATTTCAGGTTGGTATTTGATACCCTCCTTGAGATGGAATTATTATGGCTCCTGTGGTTAAGAATTGGTCATAATGACATTCTTCCCATATCTTAGCTCGGTCAACTGAGGTAGCCACAATCGCAGGTTGGGTCTCCTTTACAAACATCTTCAATTCTGGTGGGTATAGTCCGTTAACCAATATAGATATAACAAACAAATCTAGCATTTGGTTATTTGGCCATTTACGAAGGATATTTGCTACTCAGCCATAATATGATTGCATCGCTTCTCCTAATATTATTTTTCTATTCATTAATTTTTTTCTAAGATGTTCTTCAAATCCTATTGGTCAAAAATGAGTCAAAAATATTTTTTTTAATGCCTCCCAATTAGGAAATTGTCCCATGGATTGGTGATTATACCATTCAAACACCGTATCTTTGAAGGTCATTGGCAGCCATCTCAACCAAATATCTTCAGTTCTACCATTATTGGCTACACTTGCAATCAGGAATTGAGACAAGTATTGATCTAGGTTGGTTCTTGGCAGATCCCTAAAGGTAGGTAATGGAGCTATGCTAGTTGTGCAATCATCCACCACATCCATTTGGACCCCAATTGGAATTACTAGACCTCCCACTACCATTGAAAGTGACAATGTTTCATTCAATTCCTTATTAAAATAAACGTCGCTTCTTTTAATTATTTTTTCTAGACTTCCAGACCTTTATAATTTGCTATTATTATCTATAAATAATTTTATTGGTTGAAGTTGAGGTGAAAAAAATGGATTTTGAAATACACTAAATTGGCCTTTATTGACAAATAATACATGCCCTTCTAAAAACCTAGTCTTATTAGAATCGACTGTATTTATTATTAGGAAAATATCCAATGGAGTATCTAATTCTTTTGTGCTCCATTCTCTTTCCGTTAATGGGCTCAAAAATTACGTTGAGCTATTCGCCAAATTACTCGCAAGTGCTCTTAGAAATTTTCTTAATGGTATATATATCTGAAATATTAAAGATCTTTCATATTTTGGATATGCTTGGATGTGTCGACAAGCATGCAACCATAGTTTATTCCAACTTTGTCTACGCTTTCTTTTTAGCTTCCGTTCTTGTTCATCCCGCAACAAATTTCTTGCTTGTATTCTCTCTTGTCTTCTTTTTAACTAACGTATTTTTCTTAGAACAATGTTCTCATTCCTATTAACCATAATCTTTCATCATTTATTATTGACATTGCTTTCCATCTCTAATTTAACTATACATTAGATTTCACTTTTCAACCAAGACTATTTTTGTAACCTCCTCATGTGATATTTCCAACTACATGTTTGGTAGTTAATTCCTAACATTCACTACTAATATTAATCTCCAACAATAGTGCCAAAAATGTGGTTTCTTATTTTACTTACTCTACTAATACTGCCTAGAATAAATCTATAAAAGAGGATTCAAATATAAAAAAAGACTAACTGCATTGAGTTAAACTGTTAGGATCACACAATTAACCGCCTCTGAACATCAGAGTCTAATGCACATGTAAATGCTTAAAAACAATACCATCCACTCTATTGGTTTTGCTACTCCGCAACTAAGAATAAACTTTGTGATCCAATCTTCTACAAATTTTCTTACTGTAATCTACTGTCTTCTTCCAATTACATAACAACATCCAATAATATTACACTATCTTAATAGACTGCTTACACCTGCTTCACTCTCCAATCACTGGAAATAACTTCTCACCAAGAACTTCTTCTGAAACAAAAACATCTCTTCAAAATTATCTTTTATTGCTCAACTCTCACAATCCATACGGCATAACGTTCTCACTCACAATGAAATTGCATTGACATATCTAGTCTTTGGCTGCCAATTTGCCACATCAAATTCAAGCAACAATCAATTATAATTTCTTACTCATATATTATTGAATTGAATTATCTATTTTATTACTGTATTCCATAATCAACATGGTTCAATCAATCGGAATGTAATCCGGATTCTCCACTTCAGTCTAACACAAAAAAAAATAAAAATAAGAGGTAGTACTAAGCTTGCCCCGGCTCAACACTATCATAGTCTGGCCTTGACTCTTTCCTACTCAACCAATTTATACTTATCCCGACTCTATTAATTGCTACACAACCAATGATAACTACTTTTTCTAACTTCCTTATCCATTCTGCCTTTTAAACTAGCCATTCATTGGTTTACTATTTATTTTTAATCCTACAAACTATACATCATAAATCATAAAATTCCTATCCATTCTACATGTATAAAAGTTGATTTTGAGTGATTTGAAGGAGAATTGGCTTTGTAAGAGCTTTACAAAATTAGGATTATATTGAATGATTTGGGATCTTGTGAAGTAAAGAGATATTTATATTTTTGAGTTTTTCAAGAGTTTAATTTTAGATCTAAGATATCTTCAACCAACAAAATTATTAAGAGAATTTGAAAGACAATATTCTCATTTATCAAAGAAGTAGAGGCAATTGTTGGATCCAAGTAAAGTAGAACTTTTTCTTCAAGTGGCTAATGGAGAGTTGTAGAAAAAATTAGAAGTATTGCTTGAAGATAAAGAAGAAGAAGAAGGATTGACATTAAGTTGGAAAGAAGTAGAAGAAGCAATAGGATTGCTTATAAAAAGAGAAAAGAGAAAAGATAGGGTGGATACTCAAAGGCCATTGCAAATATCTAAGATAAAATTGCCTATTGACCATCCTACATCTATGATTCAACCTTCAATATTTGCATCAAAGAAAGAAGAAATGAGTATAGATGAGATCATATATAGGATGAGAGATTTATAAATAAGATTTGTAAAACTTAAAGAGAAGGATCAATTATCAAAGATATTAATAAGACAAAATTCAGGACCAATGGAAGGTATAGTGTATAGGTGCATGTGGCATAATAGCATGGAACATTCAAGAAGGGAGTGTGAAGATTTTTCAGAGGCAGTATGCAAAGGAGCTGTTTTTTTAAAGATAGAATAATATACTTGAAAGAAAGTGGAGAAAAATTGGAAACAAATTTTGATAAAAGAAGAATAAAGATATTTACGAGAGATGCTTTTAAAGTGCATACAATCTCAAATAAGGAAGCATCAACATATTGGACGGAAGCAAATCAAAGCAAATATTTAAATATAAATTTTGAACTTCTAGGAAAATCTTGCTCTTTGTGGACAAATACAATGAATTATGTTGAAAAGAAAAAATTTATTATAAATAATTTAAAATATATTGTTAATAATATTTAATAAATTATTAGGTGGAATGATCCAGTAGATAGATTATCAGTGCATGCTCATATTACAAGGAGTCAATATGAAGCATTAATAGAAGAAAAACAAAAAAAAAATGAAAATAATGAAGGGCCATTCAAAAGGACTACAAGAGGAGATAAAGTAAGGCAACAAAAAAATCTTATATATGAGGAAGAAGTGGAGAATGTTTTTATAAAGAAAAAAGAAATTCTAAAAAAAAAAAAAAGATTCCTACCTATAAATTACAATTAGATATTAAGGCTGCTACAGATTTGAAGAAGATATTAGAAGAATGGATTTTAGGGGAGAAGGTCAAATTTGTTGCAATAAATAAGTAATAATAAAAATAGAATAAATTACCAAGTAAAGGATATTATCTTAGATAAGTTATTAATGGTCAAAAGTTGATTCTTAGCATATATAAATGACTTCCTATAGATATAAGGTGTGGTCAAAGGAGAAGAGTCAAAGTCAAGAGAATAAAGTATATATTAGAAAATATCTTAAAGACTAGATAAGAATAATTAGTGTATGGCATAGGATACCCTCATGGAACGTAAAATATCCTCGTAGTACGAAAGATGCCAAAAGAATCCTAGGATCATTGGATATCCTTATGATACGAGAGATGTCAAACGATCCTAAGAGCATATGTGTAAAAGTCAAAGAGTGGAATTTATCTTTTAGGGTAACAACCACCATATATAAGTAAGGGTGTTTGGAAGTAAGAGACATCTCATTCCACACTTCTCTTATATATAACCTTGGTGTTTTTTACTTACTTGTGTTTTGCCTCTTATTTTTCTTCAATAGGTTATGGGCCCATACACAATTTGTTGTGTTATCCTAGTAAGTTGAAGTTATTTTCTTGTTGTTGCTTTTGTGTGGAATAGATCTTATGGAATTTTATTGATGTTGGGATTTTGACATAAGGAGGTTCTGATTTTGACCTTATACATCTCTAATATTGCTTTATAGATTCTCTACTCCTTGGATAGTAAGTGTAAGACCTTTGAAAAAGACCTTGATAGTGTCTTTTGTGTTGTTTAAGTTGTTTCACATAACTTGTGTATATCATGAGAAAGTGACTTGAAAGAATGAAAGAACGTGATTGTGAGATATATGAGAGTACTCATACTTGTAAGAAGCTATAGAAGTTGAATTTAAAGTGTTTTGAATAAAAAACCACTCTTTTATTCACAAGAGGGCATTCTGAATTTTTGCTAGTATAAAATTGTTTTGGTGATTTTAATCACATAGAGACTTCTTTTTTCAATATTTTTTGATACACTATTCCTTAAATATGGCTTCTAGTGAGGATGAAGGTTTGAGAGTGATTGAGAAGTTTAGAGGCATCAATTTCTACCATTGGAAGGTCAAAATGGAGCTTTTGTTGGCGTCTTTAGACCTTTGGAACATTGTAGATAAAAGTGAAGACCCTCCAAGCATGGATACTGATATGAAGGAGAAAAAAGACTTTAAAAGACATGAAAAGAAGGCTTTTGGCATGATTGCCACTAATTTGGATGAGGCCAACTTTTCTCACATCATCTCTTGCAAAGGACGAGCAGAAGTATGGAAGATTCTTTGCAATATATACGAGAGCAAGAACTTATCCAACATACTCTTTACAAGGAAGAAATTCTTCACTTGGAATATGGAAGAAGGTGAAGGCCTTATGGCTCACGTCAATAAAATAAAGGCTCTTGCAAACCAACTTGCAATTGTTGACAAGCCTTTAGAAGATAGTAATATTGTTATGACCTTGCTCATGAGTCTTCCCAAGTCCTACAACTATCTCATTATGGCATTGGAGTCCATCAAGATAAAAGAGCTCACCATGAACTATGTGACGGCAAGACTTACATATGAAGTGACCAAAAAAAATAAAAAGCAACATTAAAGTGAAGATTTGGTTCTCTTTTTAAGACAAGGCAAAGATAGCTATTCCAACCAACATGACAATGTAAGAAGTAATGTGAGAACTTGCTTCATTTGTAGAAAACTAGGTCACTTTGCACGAAATTGCTACAAGGCCAAGAAAAGAGATGGAGAGAATGCTAACAATATACAAGATGAAGTTGGAGGAGATGACTATGCATTCATGGCAAGTGAAGGCAACTTCTATGGCTGCTATGTCCAAATGGATTGTTGATTCGGGTACTACCAAGTACATGACTTCATACAAGTGTTCATTTGACTCTTATGAGGCAATTCTAACAACAAAGGTTTGGTTAGGAGACAATGGCATGGTGCAAGCTATTGGAATTGGCTCCATTATGGTGGAGATTGTTGTGAAGAATCAAACCAAGCAGATCAGATTGAAAGAGGTCTTACATGTGCTAAAGATGAAGAAGACTATTCTTTCAGTGAGCAAACTTGTTTCAAATGGTTGTAAGGTGCAATTTGATGTAAATGGATGGTTTGTAAAGACAATGGAAGGAGATGATATTTTAAAGGGCTTTAGAGATGGTAACCTCTACTTCATCAATTGTAAGAAGATCAATAGAGTTGAAGTAGCAACATTTGCTGATTTTCTACAAGACCAAGAGAAGTTTGGTAATTGGTATCAACGCCTTGGTCATTTGAATGCCAAAAGCATGAAGGAGCTCCAATCTATGGTAAGTGACTTGGATCTTGGTCAATCATACAATAAGGCAATAATTCTTATTTGTGAAGGTTGTATTCAAGGCAAGCAACAAAGGGCTTAATTTCCAAGTGGAGTTGCAACACGTATAAGCAAGTTGTTGGAGATTGTGCATTCAGATGTTTGTGGACCTATGAGGATGCCATCAATAGGAGGAGGAAGGTACTTTGTCATCTTTATTGATGATTATTCAAGGAAGGTGTGGATTTTCATCCTTAAAGCCAAGAGTGAGTGTTTGTCAAGGTTTAAGGAGTTTAAGGCACTTATGGAGAAGCAATGTGATTGCAAGATCAAAGTGTTGCATATGGACAATAGAGGTGAATATATATAAAAGCATTTTAATGAATACTTGAAGATTCAAGATATTATACGACAAAGTAAGTGGAGAACATGCCAATGTTGCACTCTTTACTGATCTATTGACTTTATGTGATGCAATGAAGTCCACGGATGCTATGAAGTGGAATAAGGCCATGGAAGAAGAGTACAAATCACTCATAGACAATGGATCATGGAAATTGATTCAACTTCCATCAAATCAGTCTTCAATTAGTTGTAAGTGGGTCTTTATAACCATGAAGGATGTAATAGGCAATGTTATGAGATATAAAGCAAGATTAATTGCTAAAGGATATTCACAAGTTATTGGTGTTGATTTCAATGAGACATATACTCCCGTGGCCAAATTCACCACTATTAGAACCATTATGGCAATTAAGGCAGCAATAGACTTAGAAATGCATCAAATGGATGTAAAGATGGCCTTCTTGAATGGAGAGTTAGAAGAAGATATGGATCAACATTAAGGATTTGTTGAAGAAGGCAAGCAACATCTTGTTTGTAAATTGAACAAATCTTTATATGGCCTCAAGCAATCACCAAGGGTATGATATTAATGGATTGATGTATTCTTTATGAATGAAAGATTTGTAAAGAGTAAGGCTGATCATTTCATGTATGTCATGCAATAAAAAGACTTCTTGTTGATTGTAATCCTTTATGTTGATGATTTGATCATCTTAACCAATACCTTGAAAAAGATGGATTGGTGAAAGAAAAATTTAGAAAAAGAGTATGAGATGAGTGATTTGGAAGAGCTTTACTATTGATTAGAGATTGTGCTAAAAAGACCATTACAATGAGAAAAAAGAAGTATATTGAAGAAGTGTTGAAACGATTCAACATGGAGGATTGCAAGCCCATTGGAACACCTTTGGAGGCAAATTTTAAATTAATGAAGCTTTCAGATGAAGAATTTGCTGAAGTTGAAGGTGAAATGCAAAGTATTCCATACAAGGCAGCAGTAGGGTCCTTCATGTATGCAATGGTTGGTACAAGGATGGATCTTGCATATGCGATGAGTGTTGTGAGTCAAGACATGTCAAAAGCTAGACCAATCCATTGGACAACCATCAAGAAGATCATGAGGTATTTGAAAGGCACATTAGACTTCAAATTGTATCTTGAAGGTGATAACACTATTTTGCATGATTATTATGATGCGGATTGGGTAGAAGATACAAATGATAGAAGGTCAACAATGGGATATATGTTTTTTGTTGAAATAGGAGCAATTTGATGGAATCGTAGGAGACAATCAGCAATTGCAAGGTCCACAATGGAGACTGAGTACATGGTAACAAGCCATTGAGCAATGGAAGCAATTTGGTTAAGACAAGTTTTGGAGGATATTAGACTTGTGCAATTGGAAGCAACTCCAAAGAAGTGTGACAATCAAGGATGTCTTACTTTTATAAAGAATCCAAAGCATCATTCAAGAACCAAACACATTGACATTCAACATCACTTCATAAGAGAGAAGATTGAAATGGGAGTGATTAACATGAAGTATTGTAGTATGGAAGACATGCTTGCTGATTTGTTGACAAAGGCATTAGTGAAGGATAGGCATCATATGTTGAGAAAGGAATTAGGTTAGAAAGCCTTTGACAATTAGCAAAGTGGAAGTATTGTGATAAATAAGTAATAATAAAAGAAGATTAAGTTACTAAATAAAGGATATTATCTTGAATAAGTTACTAATGGTCAAAGATTGACTCTTAGCATATAGAAAGGGCATCCTATGGATATACGATGCGATCAAAGGAAAAGAGTCAAAGTCAAGAGGATAAAGTATGTATTAGAGAATATTTTAAAGACTAGGTAAGAATAATTAGTGCATGGCATAGGATACCTTCATGGAATGTGAGATATCCTTGTGGTACAAGAGATGCCAAAAGAATCTTAGGATCATTGGATACCCTTGTGGTACAAAAGATGTCAAAGGATCCTAAGAGCATATGTGTAAAAGTCAAAGAGTGGGATTTGTCTTTTAGGACAACAACCACCATATATAAGTAAGGGTATTTGGAAGTAAGAAACATCTCATTCTACACTTCTCATAAATACAACCTTGGTGATCTCCACTTACTTGTATTTTGCCTCTTGTATTTCTTCAATAGAATTTACAATTAATTAAATATTGAAAATTACAAAGTATGAATTTCATGAAGTTATTATTGATATAATAAAGAGAAAACAACAATCTATAGGAGATATTATGGCATGAATATACAAAGAACAAATGCAATGAAAAGCAGTGTAGATGAAGAAGATAAAATACAAGTTTTAAGAAATGTTTCACGAGTTGGACTTAAAAAAGAAGGAAATGGGATTCAACCAACTAGTTATTATTCTTGAAATCATTGGACAAGAGCTACTATAGAAACTTAAGTAAAATTAAGAGATTTTAAAGAACCAATTATGACATTAATTGATCATGGTTTTGAGATCAATTTGATATCAAAAGAGCTATAAAACAAGGAAAAATAGCCTATTGATATTGAACATGGATAGATGATAAGATCAGCAAACAATTCAAAGAGAGATTTATATAGAGCTTATCTAAATATCAAGGTGATAATAAGAAATGTTATTCATGAACAACATTTCTTTATACAAGAGATGTCTATATATCCTTTTATATCAGGACAACCATATATTACCACCACATAAATGGAGACAAAGGTAATGGATGATGGTTCAATCTATGCAAGGATAAGAAGCCAAGATGGAATGAGAGCAGTTCAATTTTTAATTGTTTGTGGTAATCATGAAAGAAATCATGATAAGTTGAGAGAGAAGCCATTATCAAATGAAAATTTTGAAGATCTTGAGGGCTTTTACCACGCACCATTGTAAAGTGGGATTGCAATGGATTAGAGAAAAAAATGCTTCTACTTAGTTTAAAACGGAAGATATTATCTATTAGACTCATTAAATTGAGATAAGATTGTTTATTATCTTTTAAGACTATTGATAAGATGAAAAGGATAGACAAATATTATATTAAAAATATGGAGCAAATCTTAAAAGAAAATGGAGAATTGATTGGAGACGAATTTATTTCAAGAGTATTTGAAGAAGTTGGATTTGTAGATATTATAGGAGAATTAAATTATTTGTTGCAATATAGATTACAAGGAGAGAATAGAATTATTAATATATGTTCAAAAAAGTATTATAATGAAATTCAAAAATTTATAGAAATCTTAAGTTACCAAGAGGTACATGTTGAGACTAAGTATAAATCAGTGAAAAAAAAGATTAAACTAGTGGCTTTGCCATTACCATTGGATTGTGAAGAAAAGATGAAGAGAGCATCTACACAACCAAATTTAAGGGATCTTAAAAAGATAGGGCATGAATTTGCAAATGCTACATTAGATGGATTAAAAGTTGCATGTGATGGATTTTTGACAAAATATTAAGAAGAATATTTTAGAAAAATGCTTTCATAACATGAAAAGGCTTTTACATTTGAAGTACATAAATTGGATGTGTGGATCCAAGTATTATAACACCTATGGTTATTTTTACTATTCCTCATGAACCATGGAATTTGAATCCAATTCCAATTTCAAAAGCATATTTATCCAAATTAATAAATTTATTCAATAAAAAGATTAAAATAGAGATTTTAGAACCATCTATTGTATCTTATTCTAATTGATGGTTTATAATATCAAAGAAAAATGGAACAATGAGGTTTATACAAGATATGTAATCTGTGAATAGAGTGACTATTAGAAATATGGGTTCAAGCCCAATTGTGGATGAATTTGCAGAAGCATTTGCTAGAAGAGGAATCTATTCAATGAAAGACCTTTACTCATGATATGATCAATTCCAATTGGCATTATGAAGCAAAGATTTAACTACTATGAAGATTCCATTGGATTTAGTAAGGATGTATACATTATCTCAAGAGGGTAATAATTCAGTAGCTCATATGATGAATACAATGAATAAAGTATTGAAAACTTTATACTAGAAAAAACTATGCCATTCTTAGATGATGTTCCAATTAAAAGATGTACAAAAGAGGAAAAAGATGAAATATTGGATCAGAAGGGTTGTAGAAGATTTGTTGTAAATCATATTATTGATTGTAAAAAGATTTTATCACAATTAGAAGAGATACATTTGATCTTATCAAGCTTTAAATCTATGTTTGGAATAAATGAAATACTTATTATTAGATACATGTGTGGTTCTTATGGACGTAAGTCAAATATTGAAAATATAGATATTATTAAAAAGATAAAAAAATGTGCAAATACAACAAAAGTTAGAAGATTTTTAGGAACATGTATTTTCTATCATATATGAATACCTCATTTTGCACATGTAGCAAATCTATTATATGAGTTGCTAAGAAAGAATAAAAAAATTTAATAGAAAGAAGAACAAAGAAGAGTTATAGAAAAATTAAAAGAATTTCTTTTTTCACCTCCAACTTTGAAGAAAGTGAATTATGAATGTGGAAGGCTAGTGATATTGATAGTTGATGCAAGTCCAATTGGAATAGGTTGGACAATTAGATAAGATGATAAACAAGAGAATAGATGTGTAGTAAAATTTGGAACAAAGGTTTTGAATATTAAATAAAGGGCATATGCACAAATTAAAAGAGAGTTATGGGATGTAGTAATAGCTATGAAAAATAAAAAAAGAATATTTGATAGGAATTTTAGTAGTTACAGAAATAAATTGTCTACCTTTATTAGGAATAATTATAAGTTATTTAACTCTTAATATTACTATATTAAGATAGATAGCATATATTAAATTTATGAATCCAAAATTTAAGCACATTTTAGGAAAAAATAATTCAATTACAGATATGTTATCGAGGGCAAGGTATTATGATAAAGAAGATATGATTGATTTGGAAGATGATGTGGGCACAAAGTTTTATACTAATATATTATCAAAGAAAGAAGATATATGTTTGAATATACCACTGGAATCATTTTCAAAAGATTTATATGAAGGTGAAGGAGAAGATGTTGGAAAGTATCTAAGTACATTAAAGCAACAAGAAGATTGGAAAGCAATTTCAATGATATGAAGAAAGAATATATACTTAATAAGAATGAGAACATTGCACTGAAGAAAACATGCCCATTGAAAGAAAGACAAGAGAGAGCGCTGTCATACTGCATTTACGTGCAGTGTATAAAAATATGAAAAATCTTGTATCTATTGTTAATATATGTGTGAGTGCTAGAGGTTATTTTAGAAGATATTATAAGGAGAGGATTTATTATAGCCACTTAGTTAGTAAATTAAGATGGCTATTTGTTTTGTTCCTACCTTATTTATATCCTAGAATAGACTCTTTTGTAATTAGAAGAAAGGTAAAGGTTGTTTTACCTTTCTTGTTGACTTTTGAGGTAGAATGGACCTTATGAAGGGTAAGAAAGAAGAGCATGGGGTGAATAAGGCCCATCCAATAGGATTTGGCTGCCCATGTGGGCGTCTCATAGTCTAATATAGAAAGAAAGGGAGATATACTCCTCTTGTTAGACCGAGAGGAGGAGGCAGTTTTGAATAGTGAACTTTGGAGAGAGATAGCTCCGAGGAGATAGAAGTGTTTGTAGTGAAAATTGGTGGGTGTGTTCTTCGAGTTGTGAGGATTCTAGAACCTACTCACTTGCTTGTATTGGAGTTGTGAACAAAAAGTTATGCTTGTTTTAGTAGAGTGAGGTTTGCTGCCACCCGACGAAGAGGGGCAGAAACTTCGAGCTGCCACTGCAAGTTTGATTTCAAACTCTTTCTTAGTGAAATTTATAGAGAGTGTGGAAAATTGTGCTAGCTTTCTATCAAGACATCTCTTGTAGCATTTGGAGTTGGAGAGAAAAAGTTGTGAGCTTGAGAGTGGGAAAGGGTTTGCTGCCACCCGACGAAGAGGGGCAGAGACTTTGTTCAACCACCCAAGTCGGACAGTCTCTTCAATCTTTTTGATATTTTAGGTGCTTGTAGTAGCTTGTGTAAGCTTTCCACAAAAACAAAAATCAATACATTTGGAGCTTTGATGAAAGTTTTATGAGCCGTGAAGTGTCAAAGAGGAAAATTGTTGCTAGGGTTTGAAGAGTAGAATCGACTAGCTACAAAATCTGGAGTTTGAGAGGCATGCATGCGAAATTTTAGAACAAGTTAGGTGATGGAGTGAGCTTTCTAAAAAGCTATTGCATGTCCAATTTGGAGAAGGGAAGTGATCACAACAAAGGCTGAAGTGAAGAGGAGCTTTGCTGCCTTTGCATTTGCTTGGAAATTTTAGCGCCTACTTCTTTTAGCCATAACTTTTAAATGGTAAGTCATCTATTTGTGAAATTTTGATATGTTTTACAATGGATTATTGGCTTTCCATAGGCTGTAAGCACGCTTGATTCGACCTTTGGATGAATTTTTAGTGATTTATTTAGTTTCAGTTTGTTGTATAACTTGTATTCCTCATATGCGGTTGTATTTTGAGGTATACTTGAATACATACATACTTTGCTTATACTTTTTATACAAGTATATATACTTGTATTTATACAAGTATTCTATAAGTATTCTACAAGTATTATACATAATATTTGTATAAGTATTTGTACAAGTATTATATCAAGGATTTATACAAGTATTTGTACAAATGTTATACTAAGGATTTATACAAGTATTTATACAAGTATTTGTATAAGTATTATTGAAGTATTTATACTTTATATTTGTACAAGACTTGTACAAGTATTTGTACAAGTATAACTTGAAAGGTTGAAGAAGTATAGAACATACTTGCACGGCTTCCTCTCATGTTCCCTGCTAGTTCTAGTAGCAGCTAGGAACCCGGCGTTTTTCCAAGGCGAATTCTCTCTACCCGACAGCGCAAGCAAGAAATTTATTGCGAGACAAACAAGAATAAAATTTAAATAGGAAGCATTGATAGAGTTGGATTAAACCATGATTGCATGCCTGTCGGCACATCTGAGGATACTTAGAACCTAACAGTCCTTTACTATATTAGATATATATATCATTAAAGAAATTGCCAAGAGCACTCAGGGATAATTTGATCAAGAGTCCAACATATCTCTTGAGCCTGTTAACGAAAATAGAACAAGATACAAAATAACTGGATATTCCATTGGATACTTTTTTAATAGTGGATATAGCCGATTTTAATAAGATTGGTTCTTTAGAATGGCATAAATTGCTTGCTATTAAGTACCAATTTAGCATGTTTTAAAATCTGTCATTTTTACCTCAACTTTAATTAATAAAATTATTTACAGATAACAATAGCAACTTGTAGAGGCCTGGAAGTTTGGAAAAGATAATTGGAAAAGGTAATGTTTATTTTTATAAAGAATTGAGTAGAACATTGTTATCTTCAATGGTAGCAAGAAATCTAGCAGTTTTAATTGTGGTCCAAATGGATACGCTGGGCAATCGCACAACAAGTGTAGTTCCATTACCTACTTTTAGAGGTTTGTCAGGAGCAAATCTAGATCAACATTTGTCTCAATTCCTAATTACATGCGTAGTCAACAATGGTAGAGTTGAAGATATTTAATTGAAATGGCTACCAGTGATCTTGAAAGACACGACGTTTGAATGATATAATTAATATTTGGCTAGAAAAGAAACATGCCAATATAGACCATTTATTCCATTTGACCAATATATTAGAAAATGAATCTATCAATGATGCACTTACTGATGCAGAATTATTTGCAATGGATGTAATTTCATTGAAATATAGTGAATTGATTCAATATTTGACATTCCACACATTTCCACTCAATTATAGTGAGAAACTTAAGCACCATCTAATTTTGAAAAGTGCTCCATATACCATAATAGGTGATGCTTTGTATAAGCAAAAGAAGGAAGAACTATTATGCCATTACATATTTCAAAGCAAAGTACGTATCATATTAGATGGGTATCACCTAAATAATTACGGTGGATACTTTATCAGTGAAAGTATTGCTCAAAAAGCTTTAATGGCTGAATATTAGTGGCCAACAATATTTTAAGATACATACCAATATGTCCCTCGCTGTGATGCTTGTCAGCATATTGATAGACTTATTGGTACTTCTGTTATACTATTGGTACCAATTTTGGCATAAGCACCATTTTAGAAATAGCATATTGATTTTGTAGGATCAATCACACCAGCCTCATAAAATGGATAGAAAAGATATATTTTGGTAGCAACCAATTATGTTACAATATGGATTGAGGCGATGGCAATGAAAATTGATAATGTCAATACAATAGCCATATTTTTATATAAGAATATTATCACTTACTTTGGATGTCCCAAAAAATTGGTTAGTGATTAAAGAACCCATTTTATTAATGCTACGATTGCAGCCTTGACAAGTAAATATAAGATCAAACATAGAAAAACAATGCCATATCATCCTCGGGCCAATGGCCAAACTGAAAAGACCAACAATATTTTGTGTAAAGTTTTAACTAAAACTATGTCAGGAGCGGGAATGGATTGGGATACAAAATTGTTCATAGCTTTGTGGGCGTATCATACTGCATAAAAAATAACTACTAATTCTATTCCATTCTAATTGGTGTATAAGCAAGAAGCAATATTACCAATTGAATTGGAAGTTCAAAGTTTAAGAATTGTATTGGATGAATGGCTTAGTGACAAGGTATCAAGTAGTGGAAGCCTTTTCTAATGGTTTAATTCAATTGGAAGATTTTATTGGTACTCAATTTACAATGCAAATCAACAAAAATTAGTTATGACTTTATTGTATGTAAATCCCAAGACAGGTTTCAAAATGGGAGGGAAGAAGGTTTTCCAGTTCATAATAAGATTTCCTATATTATAAGTGCATGATGGTTAGAAAAGATGATTGATGGTTAATTTTGGATACTATTGCCGCCTAGTCAAGCAAATTAAATGTGAGGTTATGGTACACTAAATTAGGGATTGTTAATTCAAAATCCAAGTAAAAGATTAGGGGTAGGGCACTTAGCCAAAGTTTTTTTTAATATTATTTTGAGAAGTGTCCGTATTAGTATATAGAGTTTATTTCAGTGAGCAAACATAGTATTAACATGAGTAAGAAATAAGAAATAAATCATAGTCCACAATATTAATGGAAAGATTTAAGAGAACTTTGGATAGAGAGAAAAACGTCTGAAATAAGAGAAATAAGAACAATGTGCAGTCACTATCTTTAGTAGTAATCACCAACATGGAATCAATGAAGTTGGAAACATGTTGGTTCCTACGAAGGTAGAGAGATTTTAGAAATGTGTAGATATATGCATTTCAGTGAGGGTCAAGTAGTTTATCACCAATTGATATAATATTGGTGACAAAATATACCACCTTTAAAATAGCTACTAAAGAAGAATCAAGGCTAGTCACTAGAATAGAATCAATGCTGGAAGGTGGTAGAGGCACTCACACTAGAGCTTATGAAGTGCATGTGGTTTGTTCAGAAGTGATTAGGCTTGAACCGACATACCACATATATGTTCAAACGACTATTGTTTGTTGCAATAGGAATGCTAAAAGGAATGGTATTAAATTGGATAATGTTTATAGGAACTAGAATCCATGCAAATATGATAGCCAAATAGAAGACGGAGAAGTTTGCATCCCTACTCTGCTCCAAATATATGCACTCTGTAATTGAGTATACATTGAATCAAATATTGCTGATAGTGGAGAAAAGTGTACCCTCTACAGTGTCTCTACAATGTGTTTGGAGTCTAACGGCACGGACAGCTAGTCCAAGGATAGTGGTACAAGAAGTCAAAGAATCAAGTCGAGTGGCGGAACAAGAAGCTATCCTAATAACTACGCTAGGGCGAGCTTTAATTTGCTCAATATTCAAAAGGGTGGCTGAGGTTCCAGTTTTGAACACCAAAATACTAAAAGGAGAGAACCTCACGGATGTAATATTGGGTCAAAATTTTCAATTGCAGCTTACAATGAATAAGTTGAAAGAAAAATTTAAGGCAACAATTGGAGGTGAGCAAGAAAGAGATAGTGGAGAAAAGCCGCCAAATTGTAGAACATGGTCACATTATCAAGAAAAAGACAAAATCCAAATTATTATTGGAGCGGAAATTAGTGGAGGAACAAGAAGCTTAGATAAATGACAAAGAACAAACTCAATGAATCTTGAATGGCCAAAAATAAGAATTAATAGAGAATTACAGGACATGGAATTTGACAAGATGGGTGGTGAAGTGTCAATTGTAAGCAAAACATAAGAAGGTAGCAAAATTGGAACATAAAAAGGTGAAATTGGATGACTAATACAAAATTGTAATGGATAAGCTACGAGTTGAAATTGATGGCTTAAAGGTAAAAGTGATAAAGTTGGACAGCAATTTAGCCAATATTGGTCAACCATAGGAATTTGTCCTACCAATTTTAAGTATCGATGACCTAGAGGAGAAGATGAAGCAACAGGAGGCCAATTAGAAGCAAAAGATGCCAAAATTTTGTAATTCGAGGCTCAAGTTTGAGAATTGGAAGCGGACAACGAGGATTTATTAGCCCAATTGAAGATTAATCATGTAGACTTATCGGAGGAAGATGAGAACTTAGTGTTAGAATCAGACATAGAAAAATCTCATGCGGAGAATCTTGAAGTGTCCCAATTCCAAGAATCTGCTTTATAACCAAAAGTATTTTTTTTTATCAATTCTATGTTTACAAGGGCATTGTACAATTAGGTGTGGAAAGATTATAAAAAATTATCTATCTATTCTACGTAGCAGTAGAAAGATGGAGAGAGTGGAGTTATTTCAGAGTGTTTATATGACTCTGCTATTCGATAGTGGTTAATTGTATGATCCTAACAATGTATCTCATGCATTTAATCTTTTTTTGTATTCAAACTCTCCTTATACAGATTTATTTTAGGTAGTATTGGAAGGATAAGTAAAACAACAAATCATAGTGTACTTGTTGGAAACTTTGAATATCTAATGAAGTTTTTTACAAGATTTTCATCAATATAATCCTTCAACATTGAAAGTTCATTTTGAAAAAGGTTATAAATTAGGCCAAAAGGTGGTTGAATTCCTTCTTAATGATTTATATCACAATTGTATGGTCACTGTTTTAGTAATATATCAGCATTTTTTTTTTAGAAAGTACCTTAAAATTTATTATATTGCTTTGAAATATTTGCCAATAAAGTCATATCTTCTTTAATTGGAGTCACATAAATAACAAATAATATACTTTTTTTAGTCGATCTTATAAAGACCCTTGTTCCAACAAATAAAGGCTTATCAATTCATGACTTTTTATAAAGTTTTTAATAAGGATTTCTATTAAAAATGTCACTCTTTGCAACCTCCAATCTATAGATGGATTATACTTTTTTAATCAAAAAAGTCCAAAAAAAATAGGATTTGAAGGAGTCTTAATAACATTGAGTACGATTTGATTACTATGGTCTTCAAATAATACTTCTATAGGTGTTGTTTCATGGATGATACTACCAAAGGATAAAAATTGTCCATCTATTATTTTTACATAAATAGGTTTGGATTTCTATACTAGAAGAATTTCATAAAGCTTAGCAAATGACTCATTTAAAAAATAAATAGACATCCTTGAATCTAATAAGGCAATTGCTTGAAGCTTTTGAGTGCCAAAATACATAAAAAATTATAAAACAATAAGTAGAAAGAGAGGAATTTGAATAATTTTATAATATTGAATTATCCAATCGTATCGTATCATATTATAATTGCTTATAATATATAAAAATTAGTCAAAATATATAATATATTTATAAATTTTAGATATTTTTTAGAATAATTAATAGATTATATTAATAAAAGTTGATATAAAAAACTTTATTTTAATTTTTTTTACTTATTTTGATTATGGCATTTAAATTATATAGGACCTAAATATTTAATATAAAGCCTTGATAAGAAATTGGAATCCAAAGATAAAAAATTAAACTTTAAAGAAGCTTATTTGGAAGAATAAAAATAAGGTATGGATAAATGAAGGCAAGGGATGAAGATCTTCATCTCCATTGGTCAATAGTCATATTCAATAGGCTTTAAGCAGGCTATACACAACAAGAACAAGGATGTCAAAAACTTGAAAGAGAATATTTGAAAATTAAAGGATAGTATTAAAAAGCTTATTTTTTGTATTATAGTTTTGATATGCAAATCAAGAGATTTGTAGTTTTTATGATGGAAGAGTAGGTGCTTAAAATTAAGATATATAAATCATACCTATTGTCATTCTTTTGAGGATACAAAAAATTATATGGGAGCTTTTGGAGATTAGGAGATATAGTTAGAGAGACGATTTGAAGACCTACATCTTATTTAGAAGAATTGTTATATTTGAAATTTAAGAAAAAAAGATATTAGAAGTTGAAGATAATAGATGTAATTTTAAGACAATAAATAGACCATTTTATTGATAGTAATGATTTTGTTTTCTTGAACAATTATATCCTTGATTTTGGTGATGAGTCGATTTTGTTTCTTTGGACAATTGCCAACCTTAAGGCCTTCCTTGCTGCAATATAAGCATAGACCTACTTCTTTCTAATGCTTCTTTTTTTGTGGATTAAAAGATTTAAAATGTATTGCATCATGCTATTGTGGTAGAGAGAATTTGCCTCAAGAAAGCAATGAGCTTTTGCTTGCTACTAATTGCTCAATCAAGATTCAAAATAACATAACTTCCAAATTTATATAAAAATCTTCTTCATAGGGCTATTACACCTAATATACAAGTCTTATTTTCACAAAACATTCAAAATATAATAAAAAATATCCTAAAACTCTCATTCATCTGTAGAGAGGGAATTTTTTCCAATCTATCTATTCTAAGCCTCTAATTTTCAAATGCCCTCTCTGAAGTTATCAAAATTCTTATTTTTATTATAAATAATCTATCCAAATCCTATTGGATATAATCAACGAGTAATGGAGATGAAGGTCTTTATTCCTTGCCTTCATTTGTCTATACCTTGCTTTCATTATTCCAAATAAGATTCTTAGTAGTTTAATTTTTTATTTTTTGAGGCTTTATATTAAACATTTAGTCTTATATAGTTAAAATTCTATAATCAAAATAAGTAAAAAATAAAATAAAATTTCTTATATAACTTCTTTTAATTTAATCTATTAACTATTCTAATATACGTCTAGATTTATGAATATATTATATATTAGATTTGATTTTTACATAATATAAGTAATTGTAATATGACACTACTATCTTATATGATTCAAGAAAAAGCATATAAAATATATGGATCTTCATAGATTCTAGTAGGTGGAATTGATAAGCAAGTAAATTAATATGTTTATAAATAAAAAATGGTCCAAATTAATAATAATCCAATTTGTTACAAGGACAAATAGTCTTGATATTATGACAAAGTAGCCATATCTTGTCACCAACATGAAATTGAGGTTGTTTCTTACTATAGACATTTGCATTGGATTTTTATCTTTCTTAAGCTTTTTTTAATTGTACCTTCATTATTATATATAGCTTTGACAATCAACTTGTTAAGTCTTTTGTCATAGGATTATCAGCTTCTGAATAATCAAAAATATCAAGTCATGGATTTTGAAGGTAAATTTCATCCCTCAATCTATATTACAAGATGGCCTCATTTGAGAGATGCTTCTAATTTTTGGTATAAAATAAAGGAAGCAAATAGTAAGAACAACAAGAAGAATAAATATAAAATAAGTGAAATAGATGGTATCAAGCACGTACACAATCTCAAACAATGTCACAATTTAATCATTATATTTGCATCTAATAAAAAATAAAGATAAAAATAAAAAATAAAAAATTATATTTTCAAATAGATAATTTTCTTATCTTTTCAATGATATAAAAAATAAATGAATTCAAATTATTATAAATAAATTATGATAATTAAAAAATAGAAGATAAATAATAAAAAAATTAAATGAATAATTTTTACCTCAATGATAACTTTCTTAAGAGATCATGAGTTTGAACCTCACCAAGGCTCATAAGTAGTGTTTATAGGTATCTTAAAGAGGCCACAAGGCCTTAGTCTTGTCTTCCTACCTACACCTAAGGTGCTACAACTTATATGGGACTTATACACCTTCTTTCTTATAAAACTACACTAGTTGTTGGTCTTCCTATTTTTTACTAGTAGAACTTATTTTTTTATATTTTTGACTTCATTATGATGTTTAAAAACACCCCATTAGTATAAAACCTTGTATGGCCTTCAACTCTTGTTCCATTTCTTCATAATGGCTCCCAAGGTGGTAAAACTCATTTTTATTAAATCTTCATAATTATTCTAAAATTACTTAAATTTTTTTTAAATAAATTCTAAATAAATTCTAATTTTTTTTATAATATTTTTAAGATGATAATATTAATTTAAGACTATTTTATTCTACCTTGGTGATTTTTTATAATAATAAAATCAATTTCAATCAATTAAAAATCTTATTTTCTACATAAATAACTAAAAAGATATGAGGTTTATTTCTCATGCTTCTTCTACCTACTAAGTAATATTTATATATATTAAATAAGTGGTACAAAGAAATAAAAAGCCAATATAGACATTAGTCTCAATAACTGAATACTAATTCTTACAATTAAAAGAAAATACTAAATAAACTAAGATAATTTCCTCCAAGACTTATAAAGGCTCCATTTCTTCTCTATTAATACTATTTTCCTTCATTTAGCATCTTATAAATACAATTTTATATTATAATTGTAATTTTGGCATTCTAAATATATTCTTTTGTTCTAAAATAACTAATTAGTTAATTTGATGATTCACACATGGCGACCATCTAAGACCACTTATAAAAAAAAAGAATCTAAAATTGATCTTTTAAAATACTATTGAATAAATAGGAAAATTATCTATAGAAGTTTTAACAACTATCCAAGATAAGAATGAGTGAATTACTATTAATCTGAAAAAACTAAAGTAAGTTTTATTCTATAGTATTAAAAATAAATAAATAAATAAATAAATAAATCTAATCTAAGAATTAATAATTATAAAAAAAAATTCAAAGCTAAAAAATAAAAAGATGATATTTTTAGATTTGTCCTCAATATAAGAGGATTTTAATATCAATCTTTTAAAGCCTATATATCCATCAAGCATCAGGATTGGTCTTTTCCTGCACTAACACTAACTCATTGAGATAGTCCATTTTTTCAATTGGATTCAAAGCCAAGTTGCCTCATTAATAACCTCTCTTATGACTAATACTTCAACTCTCTTTAGATATTTATCAAATACAAAATTATAAATTCTAACACACTACATTTTTTTATTTTTTATTTTTGTTTTTATTTTTTTTTGTTGTGGCCTTGAATCAATATGAATATAAGAATGAGGTGTTTTTTTTTTGTGTATGATATGAATTACACTCTATATTTCTTACATCTATTTACAAAAATTCTAGTAGTGAAATCTTCTTTGTTTAGTATTTGTGACTAAATTAAATTATTTAAAAAGACTTCTTTAACTACATAAGGATTCAATTATAAGTTACTATACTTTCTTAGAAAATCTAATCTATTAGCATCTTATAAAAAGACCAATATACCAGCCCTAAGAGTTTTGATCTTGTATCATTTATCAAAGGCAATTTTCTTTCTTTTTTGTATAGCCTTTGAGTATTGAGCACTCCATCTCCTGACCTCATCTAGACCTTCTAGATTTCCAATCTATCCATCAAAGATTGTTTAATTGACAATCTTTTTGTTAAGGCAATTTAAAATAAAGGGATTCCAAATTCATTGATAAAATAGCTTCTATACCATAAACCAAGGAAAATAAGGTGGTTTGAGTGATCACCTTAAATATGGTCCTATAAGCCTATAAAATAGTATGAAGCTTTATATTCCAATTTTATTTAGAAGTTGTTATGGTTTTTTTAAGGATATTGACTAAGGTTTGATTTATCCTCTCTATATATCTATTGATTTGAAAGTGATAAGAAGTAGTCTTCTTATGATTAATTTTAAATTGTGAGATCAAGTCTTTTATCACTTCATTCAAAAAATATTACCTTTATCACTAATTATAATTTTTAGACATCCAAATCTAATGATAATCTGCTCATAAAAGACTTTGGTTACTTGCTTAGCATTGTTGGTTTTAATTGCCTTTACCTCAGCGCACTTAATAAAGTATTTGATTGTTACTATTATATGCTTCATTCCACTAGTAGAATTGGGATGAATTTTTCTAATATAATCTATTATCTATTTTTCAAATGGAACTAAAGATAAGGACTTATGGAGGGTTAAACTTATTTGGAGGTCATTTCTACCATATCTTTGATATGCATCATATGTTTTAGTATACCTATGGGCATCTTAGAATAAAATAGACTAGTAATAGCCAACTCTAAGGATCTTTTGTCTTATCAATGTTTCCAAAAAATGACCTCCATATGTACTATCATAGCATGTCAATAAAATTATAGAAATTTCTTTTTCCATCAAACATCTTCTTAATATTCTATCTATTCCATGTTGATATAATTTGCCAATAATTATAACAAAATATCTACTATCAATTCAAATATTTTGACATTTTATTTTAGATGAATGAAAAGGTAAGATTTGAGTGGTTAAAATTTGATAATTAATTCATATTAAGTGGAGGTGGTTGAAACAACAAACAAACTTTCATCTATTAAGGTATCATTGATTAAAACTTCATCCATTTGTTCTAACAACCTAAATAAGTAATCAACTTACATATGCATCTTTCTAATTTGAATAGAACTTTGGATGCTAAAATCATTAATGAACACTATCATTGATTTGTGTAGCAAGTCTGAGAAGGTATATGATATTGCTCTTTGAAATGCAGAAGGAGCATTATATAGTCCAAAAGGCATGACCATATAGATGAAGGTACTCCAAGGTGTAGTAAACATTGCTTTAAGGTAATCCTTTGGAATTATAGAAATTTGATTTTAACCTAAATATACATCTATAAATCAATATCAATTTATGCTCAGCCATCTCTTCTAGGATGGTATTTATAAATGGGAGGAGAAAGTGATTCTTTTAAGTGTACTTATTAAGCTTTCTATAATCTATGCACACTCAAAGTTTTCCATTTTTTTTCTTAACTAATACTATTAGTAAGATTGAATCCGTAACCTCCACAGATTGAATAAATTTGACTTGGAAGAATTTCTCTAGTTTAGCTTTAATAAGTAGATATAAATTAGGATTCATTCTTCTTTCCTTTTGTCTTATAGGAATTGAATTAAAAAGAAGTGGAATATAATATTGAGCTACTTAAAAGATATATTTTTAAATTTTTTATAAGATTAAGCAAATACATCTCTATACTCTATAATTAATAATTTATAATTTAATAATTTATTTTCTATCAATTGAATTCTGATTTTGATTAATTTTGGATCTTCATTCTTCAAAGATACATCCATCAACTTGTAATCAAGGTTATATATATGAAATTGCTCTATGGATCCTCTATACCAATTATTTGGTATTTGTGGATAATTGACTACATTATTTCCAATCGTAAGACTATTGGAAGTTTGTTTAAATTATAAAGGTGAAATAAGATCATCTTCTTCTATTAAGTCATCTAACTCATAAACTTGAGTACCATCAAAGTTTACTCTAAAGGCATCTTCATATTTAATGTCTATTAAAGTTGTTAAATTCACTTTTTTTTTATAATTTTGTCAAGTAGCAAAATCATCTATGAATTTAATACTTACAACCTCATTTCTATTTGAAGTAGGATAATTTTTCAACCACTAAGTGAATTTTCCATCATCTTCTCAATTATATAGTTTAGGGCCCATACATCCTAATGGAGTTAATTGAACCATACTTGAAGGAATTTTTCTTGCTTGCTACCAAATCAGCAAACTTAACTTTTTTTTTGAACTTATTCTATGGTTGAGGGATTTAAAATCTCATCTTTTAAAGAGTGAAATAAGATTTTGGTTGAAGACAATTCTTAAAATTGAATTAATATTTTAATCAGATTTTATGATGGCGCATAGATGATATAGGGCTTTTTATCTCTCTAATCAATTTTTGCATTAGATGTCCTTAACTAAGGTCTATCTAAAAATAATGGATATGAATTTTTGCTAAAATATATGTGAATCACATGAAAAATAAAGGAATATTCTTTACCTCCTATCGTCATCCTACAACCACTAATTTCTTTCATAGATGTTCTTGGCTTTGATTAATCATTTTAATCACAAAAAGAAAGAGGCCAATGCTATTAAATCCTAATTTTTTTTATAGTTATTATTGGCATAATATTTAAACCACTACCTCCATTCATAATAGTGTAGGATATGATTTTATCTACTATAAAGACCTCCAACTAAATCGCCTTCACCTCTTGTGCTACTTGAATTATTCTAATATGAGTTGGGATTTTTACTTTAGATCTTTGTAATCTCTTAATTGAAAGGCTTGTTTTAAAGCTCCTTCTTATTAAAAGAGAAACCTCCAATAATTGAGCAATTGTGATATTTGTCTTAATTTTCTTTAAATCTTCTTATAAATCATATGACTTGATCTAATTCTTACTTTTAAATCAAGTTGAAGGATTAAATTCAATGTCAAGAACTTTAGATCCCTCCTATTCATCCTTAAAAAAATTCCTCTATTTTGATATTTTTTTTCAAGGTCCCTAGTAATCTATTCAATTTGGATTCAAAGACTTGAGGTGAATCCTTAGAATCTCTAACATTAGCCATTGCCTCCCTTGTAGCTTCATTTAAATTTAAAAAATAAAAAGAATCTTTTAAACTATTTTTACTATTAATTGAAATAGAAAAGAGAGGATTAAAATACCTAGATCTTGTCATAATTACCAAGGCTGGCATTATAGATGGTGTCTACATCTTGGATTAGAACAATTTGTGCATTATCAAGTTTGACTCATGAAGTACAGGCTGAATTATTCTAAAGGAGGTAGAAGCTTGTTCTTCAATCATTCTTCTATTGGTCTAGTTTACAAACCTTATATCTTAAGAGCCTTCACCATCATATTGTTGGCTATATTGAGAATGACCATTGTTTAGAAGGATGAATCCTTACTTGGTATTTAAACCTAATGTAAGATGTTGATTTTGATAGTTATTATTATAATCATAGAATAGATTTAGAGGTTTCAAAGTATTGTTGAAACTTTGATTTCTTGCCCCTCTCAAATGATCTTGAGTTTATTGATGATAATTTCCTTATAAAAAATTCAAGAGAATTAATTGGTTAATTTGCCTACATATATTTGTAAGGTGGTTTTTCCACAATTTCTACAAACAATTCTATTTTCTATCTAACAACTACTAAGTGGATGTCATTTGCCATAAAAATGATGTACTTTCTATCTTTATCTTGGTTGATTTTTAAAACCTTGATTAAGATAATTATAGCTTTGTTGATGAGAATTAGACTTTAAATTGACTTGGCTTCTATAAGGGAGAACATAAGATTATTGCCGTCCAAGATTCTGTTGGTAATCATATAGAGTAGAGTAAAACTAACTAGTATACTTTGATTGACTACATTAAATATACAATAATCCTAAATTATACCTACCTGATTCTATAGGTGGTGGAGCTTGGTTGAAATTTTGACTTTTAATTAATAAACTCATTTATTCTTGTATTACTTGTATTTGTTGTGCAAGTTCATTTTGAAATCTTTTTTGGCTTTAAAAGACTTTATTTTTGAATTCTTCCTTCCACTTATTTCTATCTTCTAGATATATAAGTTTTGGAAGGCTAGGTAGTGGTCTAATCTTTAAAGGTGAGGAATAGTACTTCATTGATTGGAAATGATTACCAATCAATTTATGGAGGTTTTTTTTAGTACTTTCAATATTTTGGACATGGATGAGAATAAAACTAGAAACTCTATGGTTTTCTTTTTTCCACATCCATTCTTCTTGTTTTTTAATATCTTCAATAATTTGTGTTATTTATTTAATATCTTGTAGGTTTTTGATTGATCGTTTAATATTTCTTTAATTGTGCTTTCACTATTAAATCCTTGGATAAAAAAATGGATAAGGGTGTCATTTGTAAAAAATATTTTCATAAATCTAGTGACTACCAATTCAAACCACCTAATATATGTGGTGATTTTTTTTCCTTTCTCATATCTTAAGGAAAAAAGAGTTGTAAAGATATTACTTTGCTTCACTTTTGGTCTAAATTTCTCTAAAAATGCCTTCATGAATATATCCAAATTTTTGAATGTTTAAAATAGATGGTTTTTATATCATTAATAGGCTCCATTTTTCAATGTACTCGACAACCATACTAAGTAATATCCTAAGTTGATAATTAAGTATATTGTAAAAAGCTCCATGAACCTTTCTACATATGTGGATGGATCATCATCTCTAATTCCCTTCAAGATTAGAAGATTGTGAGATATAGGAGCTACTTGCAATTCTTTTGGAATTATCACAAGCAAATCTCTTGATTGGACCAAAGAATTTATAGATATAAGATTTGGAGAGGCTTTCCTTTCACAATTTATTGAAGGAAAACTAAGTCTCGGCTCTTTTTCTTTTTGATTTACTTCTATAAAAGAATTAAAGGATTTCAAGTCTACTCCTTCTTCTCCTATTACTTAATTAGGATTTAATTCCAATGAATTGATTATGAATATGATGTTGTAGGTATGTCTTATTTGTCCAAGTATTGGACCTCAATTCTTCTAAATTTTGAAATGGAATTTTTAATGGATTTCTTTGGATTTTTTTATAGACGAGGCTAATTTAGGTTGTTTAGATCTAGTAGAACAATGCATCTAATACAACTATGGATATAACGTTCACCTAGACTTGTAATTTTAATATACCAATCTTTATAAAATCAAATTAAAATGTTTCAACCATCCATCTATAACCTTTTTAAGATATCTTCTAATAGGAAAGAAAAACAAAATAAAAGCAACTAAAGAGAGAATGATTGCTTGAATATCACCTCAAGCAATATTTTTTCTAATTTTAATTACAATACAATACGATCCTATATAAAAGCAATCCTAATTAATAATAATATAGAAAAAAAATTATTTTAAGATGGCCAGGAGTCCAATTTTTTTTTTTTTTTCTTATTTCTTTATACAAAAGTTGTTTAAAAAATTATCTGCTACAATTATTAATGATAAAAGTCACGTTATAAAAAATATTCTTTGTAATTAATTTATACCATTTTGAATAAGAACTCACCTTGTTACATCTCTAGCCAACTTAGTACTTATTAACAAAGGCTAATAAATATATAATGCCTTCCTAATCAATCCAAGTTAAACGTTTTAAGTAAGGCTTAGGATTTAAAATTAAAAGATTAAAGATTTTATCTATTGCCTACATCCATGTCTATAAGAGAAATTAGAGAATTACATCTCTTGCATCTTATTTCCAATTCTACTTTCTAATTTCTAGCTCCTACTCCTTGCTTTTATGTGTATCTGCTAAACTTAAAAGAATTAAAATAATTGACAAGAATCAAGGAACTTACTTAAAACTTAGCTTTTTAGTGCGACTTCTTATCTTCTGTCCGTTACTTCTCAATCCACAATTTGTATTAGTTTAATAAAATTAAAACTTAGCCAAATTGCTTAATTGAAGGTTTATCTTAGAAGTATGATAGCTTGAATAATTATTCGTATCTTATTCTTTTTCTTCTTTTTTTGTTAATAAAATAACTTGTCTAATTTATTATTGGAGAATCTTTTCTATCCTACACTTATAAAAGAAAAGGTATGGCAAATGGAGAGGGTGATTAAATCTCTCTACTATTAGAAAAAAACCATCCATAAGAAAATTTATAAGTATAAAGTAAAGGATTGCATATTCAAATAAATAATTCCTTATCTTTTATGAAAAGATAGAATACAAAGAGTAGAAAAGATAATCAAATCTTTCAAATATTAGAAATGGACCTTCAATTAGAAATTAAAAAGAAGGAGAGTGATAAAACCTTGAAGACAAGCTCCATCCCTTATGCTTGGAAGTGACAACCAACCTCAATGATATTTTATTTGAGGCAACAATTTCTTTCTACTCCAAAATTTGCCACAAATTGAGTATTGATGCAATTTCAATGAAAATAATACTACTCTAAGCTTATCTTTTAAGCCTATTCTAAAATAATTCAATTGAAAATAGTCAATAGTCATTAAAAAAATATCTTTTCAAACAAAAAATATACAAAATTATCAAAGCAATAAATCTCCTTCTAATCAAAAATTCACTTAAAATACAATTTTGATCCAAATCAAATATGTGATAGCTCTTTAAAAAGCTAATATCAAAATATACAACTTTATAAAATTTTAAAATCAAATAAAAAATACATAAAAATTGATTGATAGAAATCCAAGAGTAAATCATTTTCTACTTAATAATAGATTTTATTTTATTTTATTTTTGATTATAAATGATAAAAGATTTGTTTACAATAGCAATAAAAAGAAGTAGAAGACTTACCAATGATGAAGAATAGAGTTGAAATGCTCACTCAAAAAGTCCACTTAAAAGATCAATTACCATTAACTCACTCTACATTCATCTAAACAATTAGAAGCACCACCTCTTAGCAAACGTATCAAAATATGAGGATAAATTTCACCCTTCAATTCAAATTATAAAATGGCCTCACTTAAGAGTTGCTTGTAATTGGTGCTGTGAAGTGAAGGAAGCAAATAGCAAGAACAAAAAGAAGAACAAATATAAAATAAGTGAAATAAATGATATCAAGCAAGTATATAACTCCAAACAAAATCATAGTTTGTTTATTATATTATCATCTAGTAAAAATAAAAAATAAAAAATATATTTTTAAATAGATAATTTATTTATCTTTCCAATGATATAAAAAAAATATAAATCCAAGTTACTATGAATAAAATATAATAGTTTAAAAATAAAAGATAAATAATAAAAAAATTAAGCAAGTAATTTTTATCTCAATGATAATTTGCTTAAGAGATCATGAATTTGAACCTCACCAAGGCTCACAAGTAATATATAAAGGTTTCTTAGAAAGGCCTTGAGGCCTTAGTCTTATCTTTCTACCTACATCCAAGGTGCTACAACCTATATGAGACTTATGCACCTTCCTTCCTATAAGAATTACACTAGCTGCTAGTCCTCCTATTTTTTACTTATAGAACTCATTTTTTTGTATTTTTGACTTCACCATGGTATATAAAAGCATCCAATTAGCTTGAGAATCTTGTGTGGCCTTCAAATCTTGCTGTATTTCTTCATAATGGCTTCCAAGGTGGTAAAACTCATTTTTACCAAAGTCTTCATAATTGTTCTAAAAATTCCTAAAAAATTCTATATAAATTTTAAATAAATTCTAAGTTTGTTTATAATATTTTTAAAATGATAATATCAATTTAAGACTATTTTATTCTACCTTGTTGATTTTTTATAATAATAAAATTAATTTCAATCAACTAAAAATCCTATTTTTTATATAAATAATTAAAAAGACATGACGTTTATTTCTTATGCTTCTCCTACCTACTAAATAATATTTATATATTTTAAATATGTGATATATAGAGATAAAAGGCCAATATAGATATTAGTCTCAATAACTTATTATAAAAAAATACTAAATCAACTAAGATAATTCCCTCCAAGACTTATTAAGACTCTATTTCTTCTCTACTAATACTATTTTCCTTCATTTAGCATCCTTCAAATACATCTTTACTATATAATTATAATTTTGGCATTCTAAATATATTCTTTTATCCTTAAATAATTAATAAGTCAATTTGATGACTTATATAGATGATAATTATAATTGGCAAAGAAATGTGTTTATTGAATAGAAGAATTATCAAATTATTATAAAGAAACTCTGCCAATGGCAAAAGAGTTGTCCAATCATCTTAATGGTAATTAATAGTACACCTCAAATATTGCTTCAAAACTTGATTTATCCATTTTGTTAGTCTATTAGTTTAAAGGTAGAAGGCTAAAGATAGTTTTATATCCACTTTCAATATCTTAAAAAGGATTCTTCAAAATCTTGATACAAATTACGTCCTTCTATATAATATAATATCCTTTGACAATCTATGATATCAATAGATGTTCTTAAGAAAGAATTTAGTTATTTTTTCACATGTAATAGATTTTAACATAATATAAAATATACCATCTTGGTGAAATGATCTACAATCACAAATACAAAATCATATGAACTTAAATTTGATAGACTTGTGATAAAATATATAGAAAAAGAAGACCATAGCTGTTCTAATACAAGTAATGGTTGGAAAAGTTTGTAAAATCAATAACAAGGAGTTTTTGATCTTGAATAAATATCACATGGCTGTACAAATTCTTTAACTACTTTATATATTTGAGACTACAAAGAATCTCTTAATATTAGTTCCAAAGTCTTGTTGTATCCAAAATATCCTACTACAAGAAAGTTGTGATGAGCTTTAAGACTATGTAGTCATTCTTCACCTTCTGGAATATACAAGTGTCCTTTAAAATATAGTAGATTGTTTTTAAACTCAAACTTAGAAGTACCATAAGACTTAGATAAATTATTCTTAATATCATGAACAAGAGGATCTAAAGACATATTTGATTGGACTTGCTTTAAAAAAATTAAATCAATAATCTATGTCAATTTTATTGCTCAAAAATGAATTTTTTTTGATTTTAATAAGATCATTCTTTGTTAATTAAAAGTTACATCTTTTACTTTTAGTACAAGATAAGAACATCTAAAAAATACATCAAATAAATCTTATTATTTTTTTTGGCCAATAAGTGATAATAAATTCAAATCTTGATAAAAACATGCTCTAATGAGCTTGATAACAATTTAAAATATGGGTTGATATAAGATATTTGAGGTTTTTTATGATTTATATATACTATGACTTGATTGGAAGCGCCTTCTAAATAATGATACCATTCTTAAAAAAAATCCACTTTCTTAGGATCTATCATTAGATTGTTGTAAAATAGATAGGAATTTTATGATTTATGATATATAGTTTGTAGGATTAAGAATAGGTAGTAAATCGATGAATGGCCAGTTTAGAAGGCAAAATGGATGAGGTAGTTAGAAAAAGTAGTTATCATCAATTGTGTAGTAGTTAACATTGTCGGGATAAGTATAAATTGATTGGATATGGAGGAGTCGGGGCCAAATTGTGATAGTGCTAAGCTGCGGTAAGCTTGGTGCCACTTCTTGTTGTTTCTTTTGTAAGAAAAGAATAATAGATAGGTTCTGAATATTATAAAGTGCAGTTTTGTAATGAAGGAAAGAATTGATTTATAATGAAAGATTGAAGGTGTACTAGTATGCTAAAATATCAGTAGAAAAATATAAGTGAAAAATTGGAAGTGGCAAATTGGAGATGTTTTGTGAAGAATGAGTATGAATATGAAAAAATTATAATACATTGAGTATTGAATTAAGGGTGATCCATGAGAAGAATTCCATGGAGTTTGAATTGTGTGAAGTTATTTACTGGGAGTAATAGTCAATTTCGGAGTATTCTTTTGTTTGGAATATGGAATAATTATATGCTATATTTTTTGAGACATTGTAGTATTACATATTGATGTCATAAATAAGGAGAGGAGAAGAGGCAGTAAATACTTAAGTTGGGTTATTGCTTATAATATTTGATTTTTTAACAGAGTTATTGTTAGCATGTGGGAGACATTATAATAGAATTGGGATGTTTTAGTGTAATCAAAAGGTGGTTAGTTGTGTGATCCTAACAATTTAACTCAATGTGGTTATTCTTTCTTTGTATTCGAATCCCCTTTTATAAGTTTACTCAAGGCAGTATTAGTAGAATAAGTAAAATAATAAATTATTTTTTTGGCACCACTGCCGAGGACTGACAACAGTATTGAGTGTTGAGAATTAAATGCCGAACGTGTAGTTAGATATGTCACATAAAGAGGTTACAAAATTAGTTTTGGTTAGAAAGTGAAACCAAATGTATAGTTAAATTAGAAATGGAAAGCAATGTCAATAATAGATGATAAAATATTATGATTAGTAGGAATGAGAACATTGCTTTGAGAAAAATACATCAGTTGAAAAGAAGACAGGAGAGAGTGCAAGCAAGAAATTTGTTGCGAGATGAGCAAGAACGGAAGTCAAAAAGGAAGCGTCGACAAAGTTGGATTAAACCATGGTTGCATGCTTGTTGGCACATTCGAGCATATCCAGAACATGCAAGATTTTTAATATTTCAAACATATATATTATTAAAAAAATTGCCAAGAATACTTACGGATAATTTGATATATAGCCCAACATATATCTTGAGCCCATTAACAAAAAAAGAATGGAGCACAGAAGAATTGGATATTCCATTGGATACTTTTTCAATAGTAGATATAGCCAATTCTAGCAAGAATAATTCTTTAGAATGGCATGTATTGCTTCCCAATAAAGGCCAATTTAGTGTGTTTCAAAATCCGTTGATTTCACCTCAATTTCAATCAATAAAATTATTTGTAGATAATAATAGCAAATTATGAAGGCTTCGAAGTCCAAAAAAGACAAATAGAGGAGGCAATGTATATTTTAATAAGGAATGGAGTGGAACATTGTCACCTTTAATGGCAGTGGGGGGTCCAATAGTTCCAATTGTGGTCCAAATGGGTGCGGTGGGTGATTGCACAACTAGCATAGCTCCATTACCTATCTGTAGAGGTCTGCCAGGAGCAAACCTAGATCAACACTTGTCTCAATTCCTAACTGCATGTGTAGCCAATAATGGTAGAATTAAAGATATTTAGTTAAGATGGTTGCCACCGACCTTGAAAGAAACGATGTTTGAAAGGTATAATCGCCAACCCGTTGTTGTACTGCATTTACGTGCACTATATAAAAATATTAAAAATCTTGTATCTATTGTTAATATATGTGTGAATGTTAGAGGTTATTTTAGAAGATATTATAAGGAGAGGATTTATTATAGCCACTTAGTTAGTGAATTAAGATGGCTGTTTGTTTTGTTCCTACCTTATTTATATCCTAGAATAGACTCTTTTGTAATTAGAAGAAAAATAAAGATTGTTTTACCTTTCTTGTTGATTTTTGAGGTAGAATGAACCTTGTGAGGGATAAGAAAGAAGAGCATGGGGTGAATAAGGCCCATCCAATAGGATTTGGCTGCCCATGTGGGCGTCTCATAGTCTAATATAGAAAGAAAGGGAGATATACTCCTCTTGTTAGACCGAGAGGAGGAGGCAGTTTTGAATGGTGAACTTTGGAGAGAGATAGCTCCGAGGAGATAGAAGTGTTTGTAGTGAAAATTGGTGGGTGTGTTCTTCGAGTTGTGAGGATTCTAGAACCTACTCACTTGCTTGTATTGGAGTTGTGAACAAAAAGTTATGCTTGTTTTAGTAGAGTGAGGTTTGCTGCCACCCGACGAAGAGGGGTAGAAACTTCGAGCTGCCACTGCAAGTTTGATTTCAACTCTTTCTTAGTGAAATTTATAGAGAGTGTGGAAAATTGTGCTAGCTTTCTATCAAGACATCTCTTGTAGCATTTGGAGTTGGAGAGCAAAAGTTGTGAGCTTGAGAGTGGGAAAGGGTTTGCTGCCACCCGACGAAGAGGGGCAGAAACTTTGTTCAACCACCCAAGTCGGACAGTCTCTTCAATCTTCTTGATAATTTAGGTGATTTTTGAAGCTTGTATAAGCTTTCCACAAAAACAAAAATCAATACATTTGGAGCTTTGATGAAAGTTTTATGAGCTGTGAAGTGTCAAAGAGGGAAAATTGTTGCTAGGGTTTGAAGAGTAGAATCGACTAGCTACAAAAACTGGAGTTTGAGAGGCATGCATGCAAAATTTTAGGGCAAGCTAGATGATGGAGTGAGCTTTCTAAAAAGCTATTGCATGTCTAATTTGGAGAAGGGAAGTGATCACAACAAAGGCTGAAGTGAAGAGGAGCTTTGCTGCCTTTGCATTTGCTTGGAAATTTTAGCGCCTACTTCTTTTAGCCATAACTTTTAAATGGTAAGTCATCTATTTGTGAAATTTTGATATGTTTTACAATGGATTATTGGCTTTCTATAGGCTATAAGCACGCTTGATTCGACCTTTGGATGAATTTTTAGTGATTTATTTAGATTTAGCTTGTTGTATAACTTGTATTCCTCATATGCGGTTGTATTTTGAGGTATACTTGAATACATACATACTTTGCTTATACCTTTTATACAAGTATATATACTTTTATTTATACAAGTATTCTACAAGTATTCTACAAGTATTCTATAAGTATTATACATAATATTTGTACAAGTATTTGTACAAGTATTATACTAAGAATTTATACAAGTACTTATACAAGTATTTGTATAAGTATTATTCAAGTATTTATACTTTATATTTGTACAAGACTTATACAAGTATAATACAAGTATAACTTGAAATCTTGAAGAAATATTGTGCAAGTATAGAACATACTTGTACGGTTTCCTCTCATGTTCCCTGCTAGTTCTAGTAGCAGCTGGGAACCCGGTGTTTTCTCAAGGCGAATTCTCTCTACCCGACACCGTGGGACAATTTTCTAATTGGGAGGCATTGAAAAATATATTTTTGATTCATTTTTGACTAATAGGATTTGAAGAACATCTTAGGTAAAGATTAATGAATAGCAGAATGGTACTAAGAAAAGCGATGCAGTCATATTATGGCTGAGAAGCAGATATCCTTCGTAAATGGCCAAATAACCAAATATCTGATTTTTTTGTTATATCTATATTAGTTAACAGACTATATCTACTAGAATTGAAGATGTTTATAAAGGAGGTCCAACCTATGACTGTGGCTGCCTCACTTGACCAAACTAAGGTATGAAAAGAATGTCATTATGACCAATTCTTAATCATAGGAGCCACGATGATTCCATCTCAAGGAAGGTATCAAATGCCAACTTGGAATGAAACAATGGATAGTTATCTAAGAACAATTGATTATGGTGCAAATCTTAGTGGTAATCCGCAGGGGATAAAGAATGTTATTCCATTGCAGGCTATACCACCAACAACTGCAATTCCGTATTCTCCATACTCTCCATATCAAAAATCAATATCTATAAAAGAATTATCTAATGAATTAGTATCAAAAGATCCAAATGAGACTTTGTTGTTAATTTTGACAAAGAAGATGGACAAATTGGCTGTTAATCTAGCAAAGGATAAAGAAAAGAGACATAAATCGACTAATATGCATTTCAATATTTGGTATAGTAATTGTAAGGAACAAGGCCATTTAGTAACAGAATATTGTTCACCACCCCAAATGACCGTGCAGTGTACATTTTATAGGAATAAGCATATAACCACCAATTGTTGGAATTTAAGAAAACAACAATAATTTAATAATCAGACCATGATCTAACCAACTTTGTGAAATGTTAATCAAATTCAGATAGGAAATAGGTTTGGCTGGAATAAGAATTGTCTAATTAAATAAAATAAAAATTTCTAGAATTTTTAAAATTTTGAGTATAACCAAGAAGGTGATTCCAATTCTCAAGATTTTGTTCAAAATCAACAAGGATACTTCCAATATCCACCTATTCAGAATCCAATTTTAGATCCTATAATACCAACTGGTAGGTCGGGATCCTTTACCTATCTAACTTGAAATAAGCCTAGCCAATATGTATTAGTCGAAACGCCCAATATTCCTAATGGAGGTAGAAGAAGACCACTTTGATATTATCATTATAGGCAGATAGGACATTATACTAGTGAATGTTCCAATCCAAGAGCCAATGATGATTATGCTTCAATATGTAGAAATTGTAAGCAATTTGGATACACTTACCAACAGTGCAATACTCTGTTTAATATTAATAATCGAGATTAGCATATTCAGCTGCAAAGTAAGATAGAAGATAATATTTGAGTTCCACAAGATTTTTTGATAAATCAGGTGGAATGTATCCATGGAGTACTTACTCGGGCCTAGAAAAAAGAAAAAGATCCAATTCAAAAATTGAAAGCACTAGTTGCGGCGGACCAATTTAATTCATTGGATGGTATTTCAAATCCAACTCCAATACCAAAGATATTACAAATATTAGGATCCAATTTGTTTGTGTAACTTGAAGATGTCCCTAGCTCTAAGATATTGATTCAACTTAAACTAGTACCAATATTTGCAAAGTTTTAGAAGCCATCTTATCCATTAAAAGATCCTCTCATGGACAAGAATTTCGACAAAGTCCATTCAATAGTTGTAATTCCAAACTCTCTAAGAAAATTATATCAAAGGATTAAATTGAAACCAATGAAATGAAAGAAGGTCTTGAGAATCATTGCTAATATGAAACCATATGATATTATGAAAGATTTGGATGAGATTAAACCTTCTATTACTCGATTTGCCGGACTATATGAAGGATTTAGAACAAAAAGGACAAATCAAACTGGGAGTTAATGAGGAACATGTGTGTCAATCCATTAATTTGGGCTTCGATGAAACACCCCAGATTATCAAAGTATACACCGATATTACGAGTATAGAACTGAGAAATTGGAAAGAATTCTTTTTAAATCATAAATCTGCTTTTGCTTAGTCGTATGCGGATTTAAAAGGTATTCTTGCCAAAGTTTGTGAGCATTGAATTACCTTAGAAGAAGATGTTACACCAGTTTGTCAAAGACAACACTGTCTTAATCTAAAATATTCTCTCATGGTCAAGGAGGAAGTAGATAAACTTTTAGACGTGGACTTCATATATCCAATCCCACATAGTGAATGGATTTCACCAATTGTGATAGTGCTGAAGAAAAATGAAAAAATCCGTATCTGTCAAGACTTCCGTAAATTAAACACGGCTATCAAGAAAGATTATTTTCCTTTATCTTTTACGGATAGTATATTGGACGCAGTAGCTGGGCATAAATTTTATTCTTTTTTGGATGAATTTTTGGATTACAATCAAATAAAAATTGTAGAAGAAGACCAGTTGAAGACTACTTTTACTACAGATTGGGGCACATTTGCTTATAAAATGATGCCATTTGAGTAATATAACGCCCCGACCACATTTCAAAGGGTAATGATGCAAGCATTTTAAGACTATTTACGATTGTTGATGGAGGTATTTTTAGATAATTTTGCACATTTAGTACAACAACAAATCATTTGGAACGTCTTGATAACTGTTTGGACCAATGTGATAAATATGGGATATCTTTGAATTCTGAGAAGTGTCAATTTGGCGTACCATCGAGAAAGCTTTTAAGACACATCGTTTTTACAGTTGAAAGATGACAAGGATTTGGATCATCTCATCTATTATACTAGTCGACAGTTTGTTGTTGCGAAACAAAATTACACTATGACTGAACGAGAAGCCTTGGGCATGATCCATTCTGTCCAAAAATTTTGGCATTATTTGCTTGGTTATCCATTTGTGTTTTATGTCGATCATGATGCTCTTAAGTATATGATTAATAAACCTCAATTGAGTGGATGCATTGCTCGATGGATGTTACTCCTTCAAGAATTTAATTTTATTATTAATGTTCGACCAGGCAAGAAACATGCCAATGCAAATCATTTATCTGAATTGTCCAATATATTCGATAATGAACCTATCAATGATGCACTTCTTGATGCAGAATTATTTGCCGTCGATGTGATCACCCCAGAATATAGTGAATTGATCCAGTATCTGACATTTTTGACATTTCCACCTACATGTAGTGAAAAACTTAAGAAACGCTTGATTTTGAAAAGTGCGCCGTATACGATGATTGGAGACGACTTGTATAAGCAAGGGAGAGATGGAATTCTACATTGCTATATTTTTCAAAGTGAAGTACGTATCATATTGGAAGGATGTCATTTGGATAGTTGTAGAGGGCATTTTGCTAGTGATAGCACTGCCCGCAAAGCTTTAATGGCTAGATATTGGTGGCCAACAATGTTCTCAGATGCATATCAATACGTCCGATGTTGTGATCCTTGTCAGCGTATTAATAGACCTACAGGAACTTTTGCCTTACCGTTGGTACCAATTTTAGCTCAAGCACTGTTTGAAAAATGGGATATTGATTTTATAGGACCAATCACATCAGCATTGCATAATGGGCAGAAAAGACATATTTTGGTAGCGACTGATTATGTGAAAAAAAGGGCAAAGGTGATGACAATAAAAATTGATAATGCCAATATCATAGCCACGTTTTTATATGAGAATATTATCATTCGATTTGAGTGTCCCAAAGAATTGGTTAGTGATCGTGGAATCCATTTTATTAATTCTACAATTACGGCTTTGATAGATAAATACAAGATCAAGCATCGAAAGACAATCCCATATCATTCTTGGGCCAATAGGCAGACTGAAAGGACCAACGGTATTTTGTGTAAAATTTTAATTAAAACAATGTCTGGTGTAGGAACGGACTGGGATACAAAATTATTTGCAGCCTTGTGGACATATGTCATGGACACAAATTATAGACTTGAAGTCTAAACAAGAAGTTTAAGAAGAATTGGCAGGAATTGGATCAATATCACAGACACAAAATATAGACTTGAAGTCTAAACAAGAAGTTCAAGAAGAACTAGTAGAAACTAGATTAATCAGATGAGTACAAAAACAACACCAGAGAGGTGAGCTAGAACTCCAAGAGATGTGTTGTCGAGACTAAAGAACTCTTCAGCCTCGACTCCAATATATACTCCTACCTAAGAAGCTTCTCAAGCAGCTTCTTCTAACTAGGGAGCTTCTCAAGCAACTTCCACCAACTAGGAAGCTTCTCAAGCAGCTTCCACCAACTAGGGAGCTTCTCAAGTAACTTCTACTAACTAAGAAGCTTTTAGAAGGCTCTGGAGGATTGTAGAGAGTTATGGGAAACTTCTAAAATATTCTAGATGGTTCTAACAAGTATGTCCTTGACATCACCTCTTCCTCTAGCTTCGAGGTCTCCGAGAAGTCATTTGAGATATATACTCACAAACGTAGGAAATCAAAAATTTGTCACGTAGTCTTTGTAATATACTCCATTTGTCTTTCACAAGGCAAATGATTCATGGATCCTTGTAGCCACCGATAATGACCAATACCTTCCACTTGAGACCATGCTTGAACTTCTGTATCTTCATTGTGGAAACGACCTGAAAATATCGCTTCGCCACTACTTGCATGAGCTGGTTCAACTTCAAAGACAATTATAAGTGACCTGCTGCTTGGTATTCTTTGACGTCTTCTTGGCTCTTCTAATTCTTCATCTCGAGGTCGACGTCGTGAGCTACTCGGTTGAGATGGTACCACTAGTACAGTATCTACATTCTTACTAGCCATATCTAAATACACCTTGATATTAGTTATCTTGATACTACAAAATACAACAAGTTATGTTTTGATGAGACCTAGATCCTTTTTCTATTCATTTCTCTAGAAAAGGCTTCATCTTCACACTTCATTAATGACCAGCTTTTGGTTTATTAGAATATTATCAATGGAATTGCCATATCTTTTGTAATGCATTGGCAAGATTTTTGGCTGATTTCCATATTCTTTCATTAATATTGTAGCCGCTCTAATATACAAAGTATTCTAATTTATTCCATCTTTGCCGTGAATCTAATATCCTTTCCACCTCATATTCTTCGTTGTTTTCAATTTTTATACTAGGTGGCGGACATTGCACTCTTCCAAGAAAAGACGATTCTCGATAAAGCTCTAACAGAGAAACATGAAAGACAGGGTGTACCTTCATAGCAGCTGGTAATTCTAAGCGGTACGCCACAGGATTGATCTGCTTTTGGATAACAAATGGTCCCAATCTCCGGTAGTCCAACTTATCACATGGCCGCTTGGTCTTGATATTCCGTCGAAGCAACCATATTTTATCTCCAATCTTGAAATTAGGTGCCTGATTCCGAAATTTATCTACGGATGCTTTGTAAGACTCTTGGGCAATTTGCAATTGAAGCTTCAATGTGGTTTGAAGCTCCGATAGCTGCTGCACCAATCCTTCAGCTGCTGGGTTGTTATTCGCTGACGGACTCAATAGATCAAGCTTCGGATGGTACCCATAGTTGAAAAAGAATGGTGTTTTTTGAGTCGACGCATGAAGGGTGTTGTTATATGCAAACTCGGCTAGCGATAGATATGTAGTCCAATCATCTTGCTGATACTTGATGCTGCATCGTAAATACTATTCTAAAATTTGATTCACCCGTTCCGTTTGGCCGTCATTTTGAGGATGGAATGTCGAAAAAAGCTTGATGTCCACCTTCAATATTTTAAAAAAAGATCTCTAAAACTTTGATACAAATTGGGTTCCTTGATCCGACACGATATCATCTGATAGACCATAATATTGATACACATTATCAAGGAAGAGCCTTGTTGTATCTTCACTTGACGATGCCTTTTTGCAAGGGATAAAATGTGCCATCTTCGAAAGTCGATCCACTACAACAAAGATGGTGTCAAATGAATTTGATGGTGGCAGATTTGTAATAAAGTCCATGAAAATTGAAGACCATAGATGACACAGAATGGGCAATGGCTGTAGAAGTTTATAAGGGCGATATCAAGGATTCTTGGATCTTGAACAAATGTCACAAGAGAGGATGAAATCCTTCACATCCTTCTACATTTGGAGCCACCAGAAATCTTGAGAAATGAATTCCAAGGTCTTGTTGAATCCAAAATGTCCCGCAGCTTGAAAGTCATGACGAGATTGAAGGACTCGAAGTCGTGCTGGTCCTATTGGGATATACAGTCGCTCTTCAAAGTATAAGAGATCTCTTTCAAACTTGAACTTGTCATCATTGATACGCTGTTTAATATCAAGGACTATTAAATCTTCAATGGTCGCAGTACGTATCTGGTTGAGGAAGTCAGTATCAATTGGCACCACAGCAGCACAAATCGTGAATTACTCTGGCTTTAACAATGTCGTACACTATTGATCAAGCGTTGCTTCTCTAATTTTTGATGCAAGATATGATCTTTTTGATAAGGCATCGGGTAGTCCTTGCTGCTTTCCAGGTCGATAAGTAATAACGAAGTCAAATTTAGATAGCGACATATTCCATCGAGCTTGACGACGGTTTAGAACCCGAGCACACATGAAATATTCTAGATTCTTGTTATCCGTATATACGATCACCGGATGCGTAGCTCCTTTGAGGGAGTGACGCTACTCTTAGAAAAAATCCACTATAGTAAGGAATTCCTTATCATGAATCTCGTAGTTGATCTCAGCCGCAAAAAACTTCCATATATAGAATACAACCGGATGAAGCTTATTGTCGATGCCCATCTCTGAAAGTATGGCTTTTAAAGCAAAATCCAAAGCATTGGTTTCCAAATAGAAAGCCTTTGCAAAGTTTGGGTGTATCAAGATTGGAGCCGTAGTAAATGCCATTTTAAGATTTTGAAATGCTTTTTCCGCTAGAGGTCCCCATTTAAGCTTATCCTTACATGTTAATCGAGTGAGTCGAGCAGGAACTTGAGAATAATTCTTGATGAAGATCCGATAGAAGTTAGCAAAGCCGAGAAAACATTGTACATCTCTAACCGTCTTTGGAACTTCCCAGGACACAATTGCTTCCACCTTCTTGGGATCCATCTTCAAGCCTTCCGTAGTTGCAACAAATCCTAAAAATTCCATCTCAGTTTGGTGAAATAAGCACTTCTCCAACTTGGCATAGAATCCTCGCTCGCGTAGTTTTTTGAGTACCAAACAAACGTGCTTCTTATGCTATTCTTCATTCTCAGAAAATATCAAGATATCATCCAAATAAATGACAATAAAATCGTCTAGATATTCTCAAAAAATATCATTCATCATGTATTGAAAAATTGCCGGAGCATTGGTAAGACCAAATGGCATGACATTATATTCAAAATGACCATACCTTGTATGAAAAGCTATCTTCCATTCGTCTCCTTCTTTGATTTGCACAAGGTTGTAAGCTCCCCTTAGATCAATCTTTATAAAGATCTTTGCACGTCCAAGTTGTTCCAGAAGACTAGAGATCAAAGGTAATGGATAGCAATTCTTCTTTGTCACCTTGTTGAGACCTCGATAGTCCACGCACATCCGTAGTGAGCCATCTTTCTTCTTCACAAATAAGATTGGTGCCCCAGCTAGCGATTTTGAATGACAAATGAAGTTCTTAGCTAGGTTCTCGTCAATGTATTTCCGCAACTCAGCCAACTCTGTCTGCAATAGGTTGTAGATTGGGCCAATAGGTGATTGTGCTCCTTCTTGCAATTCTATGGCACAATCATATGGTCGATGTTCTGGTAGCATATCAGCATTCTTCTTTTAGAACATGTCTTGAAAATCTTTGTATTATTTTGGTATTCCTGCTATTGAAATCTGCTCTCCACTAGTTACAGCCGCATAAATGACCAATGGTGTGCCTTCTTTGCACGATCTTACAAATATTCTTGCTCCAATGAACAAAGATTTTTTGATTTGGGATCTTCTTCCAGGCTTGTCTTCAAGTTGTTCTATGGGAAATGTTATCCTCCGCTGTCGTTCTGCATTTACGTGCAATGTATAAAAATATTAAAAATCTTGTATCTATTGTTAATATATGTGTGAGTGCTAGAGGTTATTTTAGAAGATATTATAAGGAGAGGATTTATTATAGCCACTTAGTTAGTGAATTAAGATGGCTATTTGTTTTGTTCCTACCTTATTTATATCCTAGAATAGACTCTTTTGTAATTAGAAGAAAAGTAAAGGTTGTTTTATCTTTCTTGTTGACTTTTGAGGTAGAATGGACCTTGTGAGGGATAAGAAAGAAGAGCATGGGGTGAATAGGGCCTATCCAATAGGATTTGGCTGCCCATGTGGGCATCTCATAGTCTAATATGGAAAGAAAGGGAGATATACTCCTTTTGCTAGATCGAGAGAAAGGCAGATTTGAGTGGCAAACTTTGGAGAGAGATAGCTCCGTGGTGATCAAAGCGTTTATAATGAAAACTAGTGGGTGTGTTCTTCAAGTTATGAGGATTCTAGAACCTACTCACTTCCTTGATTTAGAATTGTGAGCAAAAAATTATGCTTGATTTAATAGAGTGAGGTTTGCTGCCACCTGACGAAGAGGGGCAGAAACTTTGAGCTGCCACTGCAAGTTTGATTTCAACTCTTTCTTAGTGAAATTTATATAAAGTGTGGAAAATTGTGCTAGCTTTCTATCAAGACATTTCTTGTAGTATTTGGAGTTGAAGAGCAAAAGTTGTGAGCTTGAGAGTGGGAAAGGGTTTGCTGCCACCTGATGAAGATGGGCAGAGACTTCGTTCAACCACCTAAGTCGGAAAGTCTCTTCAATCCTTTTGATAATTTAGGTGCTTGTAGAAGCTTATATAAGCTTTCTACAAAAACAAAAATCAATACATTTGGAGCTTTGATGAAAGTTTTATGAGCCGTGAAGTGTCAAAGAGGGCAAATTGTTGCTAGGGTTTGAAGAGTAGAATCAACTAGCTACAAAATCTGGAGTTTGAGAGGCATGCATGCGAAATTTTAGAACAAGTTAGATGATGGAGTGAGCTTTCTAAAAAGCTATTGCATGTCCAATTTGGAGAAGGGAAGTGATCACAACAAAGGCTGAAGTGAAGAGGAGCTTTGCTGCCTTTGCATTTGCTTGGAAATTTTAGCGCCTATTTCTTTTAGCCATAACTTTTAAATGGTAAGTCATCTATTTGTGAAATTTTGATATATTTTACAATGGATTATTGGCTTTCCATAGGCTATAAGCAAGCTTGATTCGACGTTTGGATGAATTTTTAGTGATTTATTTAGTTTCAGCTTGTTGTATAACTTGTATTCCTCATATGCGGTTGTATTTTGAGGTATACTTGAATACATACACACTTTGCTTATACCTTTTATACAAGTATATATACTTGTATTTATATCAAGTATTTATACAAATATTATTTAAGTATTATACATAATATTTATATAAGTATTTCTACAAGTATTATACCAAGGATTATACAAGTATTATATAAGTATTTGTATAAGTATTATTCAAGTATTTATACTTTATATTTGTACAAGACTTGTATAAGTATAATACAAGTATAACTTGAAAGCTTGAACAAATATTGTGCAAGTATAGAAGATACTTGCACGACTTCCTCTCATGTTCCCTGCTAGTTCTAGTAGCAGCTAGGAACCCGACGTTTTCCCAAGATGAATTCTCTCTACCCGACACCGCAACCTCTAATCTATGGATGGATTATATTTTTTCAACCAAGAAAGACTAAGAATAATAGGATTTGACGGGGTGTTAATAATGTTGAAAATAATATAACTATTGTGGTCTTTAAACGTCACTTCTATAGGTTCTGATTCATGGGTGACACTACTTGATAATAAAGGTCGTCCATTTATTACTTCTACGTGAACAGGTTTGAATTTTTGTACTAGGGGAATTTTGTGACGCTTAGCAAATTCTTGGTCTAAGAAACAAGCAGATGCTCCTAAATCTAATAAGGCTAAGATTTTTAGTTTTTGAGGACCAAAAGACAAAGGAATTGTAAAACAACGAGCAGCTTGAGTAGAAAGAGAGGACTCTGGTTTTGATTTGTCCAGCCACACGATTCCTATTGTGGCTGGGCATTCTCGTTTTTTTGAATAAACGCACCTCTATTCTTGATGCTGCATCCATTTTGCTTCTTTGGACAGTTTTCAACTCTATGGCCTTCTCCACCGCAATAAAAGTACAAACCTTTCTCTATACACTGCTTCTTTTCTTCTGGAGTAAGGGATTTGATACATACCGCAGCAATCTATACGTCTTGTGTCTCCGCTTGTGAATTTGCTGATATAATTGCGCCGTGATGACTTATATATTGTCTGGAGCGTTGATCTTAGCGACGTTGAAATAGGCGATTATCGCACTTTACAGCTTGGCTAATGGCTTCGTTGAGCATTCGTGGATCAGGAAGAGATAACAATGAATCCTTCACATCGTCCCTTAGATCCCAATAGAATTGGCTCATCAATGCTTCTTCATCCCAATTGATGTTGCATGCCAATTGCCTGAAATTCGATGCATAGACTGATGCAGAGCGAGTCCCTTGTCGTAGTGATCGAATTTTTGTTGTAGCCCACCGAGCCTTGTCATACTCGCCAAATACTTCTGCAAATGCCTCTAAAAAAGTCTCAAAGTTGTTCAAAATCGGTGATCCTTTTTCAAATAGAGAAGCAAACCACGATAGAGCTTCTCTCGTAAGCAAGTTCCAACCAATCGAATGCGTGATTCCTTCGTCGGATAACGTTCGGGTTGTAGAGCTATTATTAACTTGATTTGATTGATGAAACCTTAAAACTTGGAGCGTGTGCCATCAAACTTGTCTGAAAGACTAATTCGAGGTTCCTTTTGTTGTGGAAGTAATGGTTCTCGTTGAACCACAGGTAAAGCTGCTTCTTCTAGTGCAGAAGCTCGAGGCTCATGAAGCTCAGATTGTGCTATTCCAGATGCTCCATCATTATGAAGTCTTGCAAAGACTCCTTCCATCATCATAGTTCTCTATAATAACGTAGCAAGAGCATTCATAATGGCGTCCATCTTGGACTCCAAACTTTCACTCATATTAATGTCTTGACCTCCAACCATTCTAAGAGAAAAGAAATAATTGTTTCTATAAGGAGGAAATATTGGTTTAGAAGAGGGTATTCCGCAACCTCTAAAACGCCTTAAGACCTTCAAAAAGAGGGATAATCCACTCTCTCCAAGAAGAATAAGATTCCAATATTATGACAAAAAGATATCAGTTTAGAGGAGGATAATCCGCAATCTCTAAAATACTAGTGTATCTTCAAGAAGAGGGATAATCCACACTCCAACAAGAAAGAACTAACTCTGATATCCAAGGTGAGAGTAGTCTCGAAAAACTATCACGGACACAAACTATAGACTTGAAGTTTAAAGAAGAAGTTCAAGAAGAACTGACAGGAACTGGATTAATCAAATGAGTACAAAAACAACACCAGAGAGGTGAGTTAGAGCTCCAAGGGATGTGTTGTCGAGACTGAAGAACTCTTCAGCCTCGACTCTAATATATACTCCTATCTAGGAAGCTTCTCAAGCAGCTTCTTCCAATTAGGAAGATATTAAAAGGCTCTGGAAGGTTCTAGAGAGTTCTAAGAAACTTTTAGAATATTCTAGAAGATTCTAACAAGTATATCCTTGACACTAGGAAGATATTAGCAGGCTCTGGAAGGTTCTAGAGAGTTCTAGGAAACTTCTAGAATGTTCTAGAAGGTATCTAACAAGTATGTCCTTGACAGATACTTTTTAACATCTTTTGAATGATATTTTTCATGAATTTTAGATAATTTTATTATTTGTTATATAAATAATATTTTTAATTATTTTAAGAATTTAGAAGAGTATAAATTATATATTTTTTGTATATTACAAAAACTTACATATGTAAGATTATATGCTAAGATGGAAAAGTGTATATTTTATACTACTCAAGTTAACTACGTAGAATACATCACTTCAAATGATGGTATCATGATGGATCCTAAGAAAGTCTAAATAATCATAGACTAGAAGATTTCAAGTATAATAAAGAATGTCTAATTTTTTTTGGAATTTGCCAATTACTATTGAATCTTCATCAAGGATTTTTTTCAAGTTAGACATTTATTTACACGTTTAACTTGTAAAGACAAACTCAAGTGGAATAAAGAAGCAAAAGTATTGTTTGAAGCTTTGAACATTATTTTTATTTCTACACCTATTTTATATGGCATTGGTTTTTTCAAGGCATTTTTAATGCAAAAAAATACATCAAACTTTGCTTTGGATGTGATATTGTCACAAATGGGAGCAAATGACAAACTCCACTTAGTAGTTTTTCATTCCAAGAAATTTTCAGTACTAAAGATCAACTATAAAATCCATGATAAAGAACTTCTTATAATTATGGATTCTTTTGAAGAATGGTGTCATTATCTAGAAGGCGCTTCTAGTCCAGTCACTATATATACAAATCATAAGAACTTGAGATATTTCATATTAGCAAGTGAGTTGAATGGTCGTCAGGTTTGTTAGAATATGTCTTTGTCAAGATTTAAATTTATTATCACTTATTGGTCAAGAAAAAAATAAGATTTGTTTGATGTCCTTTTCAGACGTTCTTATCTTGCACCAAAAGAAAAAAATTCAACTTTGGTCAATAAAGAATGAACTTTTTGAAGTTGAAGCAATTTAATTTTTGAGCAATGAAATTAATATTGGCTGTTGATTCAATTTTTCTCAAGCAAGTCTAGTCAAGTACATCTTTAGACCTTTTTATTCATGATGTTAAGAATAATTCATCTAAGTCTAATGATACTTCCAAGTTTAAGTTCAAAAATAATCTACTCTATTTTGAAGGATGCCTATATATTCCAAAAGATGAAACATGATTATATGCTTTTGAAATTTGTCACAACTTCCTTGTAATAGAATATTTTGGATATAATAAGTCTTTAGAGCTAATATCAAGAAATTTTTTGTGGCTTCAAATGTGAAAGTATGTTAAAAAATTTATATAATTGGGCAACATTTGTTCAAGATAAAAAATTCCTTATCATCAATCTAATGGACTTCTATAACCAATATCTATACCAAAATAATCTTGGTCTTTTATTTCTATATATTTTAACACGGATCTTCCAAATTCAAATTTATATAGCTCTATATTTGTGATTGTAGATCGTTTTACAAAAATAGTACATTTTATATTTTATATAAAATCTATCATAGGTGTAGAAATAGATAAATTTATTTTTGATAATATATATTGCTATTATGGATTATTAAGGAATATTATATCAGATAGAGAGACGCAATTTGTATCAAATTTTTAAAAAACTCTTTACAAAATATTGAAGGTGGACATAAAACTATCTTTAGCTTTCCATCCTCATAGTGATGGACAAAATTAATGGATAAATCAAGTTTTAGAGCAATATTTGAGATATACCATCAAAAATCATCAAGATGATTGGATAATTCTTTTGCCATTGGCAAAGTTTGCTTATAATAATTTGGTATATTTTTCTATTTAATAAATTCCATTCTTTGCCAATTATGGTTATCATCCATAATTTGATATTTTTGACTTTTTAAAAGCTAATAATCCTATGACGGAAAATTTGGTGAATTGATTATTAGAGCTATATGCAATAATGAATTTACAATTAAAGGAAGCTCAAAAATGACAAAAGATCAATGCAAATGTCTATTATAAGGAACAACCTCAATTCCACATAGATAATAAAATATGATTACTTTGTTGTAATATCAAGATTATTTGTTCTTGTGATAAGCTGGATTATTATAGGCTTAGACTATTTTCAATTTGCAAACAGATTCATCCAATAGCTTATTGATTATACTTACCAAAATCTATAAAGATCCATCTTATATTCCACTTGAGTCATACAAGATAGTGGATATACAAAGTAGAAGACAAATGCCACCACCTCCTATAAAAGTGAACAACAATGAAGAATTTGAGGTAGAAGAGGTTTTAGATTCAAAATTATATCAAAATTGACTGGAATATCTTATACATTGGTACAGATATAATATTAGTGAATGCACATAGAAGATATTCAAAAATCTAGCAAATACATCAGCAAAAGTCAATATATTTTATCAATGACATCCATCAAAATCAAGATGAAGAATAAAAAAAACTCTTTGCTAGAAATCAAAACAAGTTCAATAGAAATTTTATTCTATCATGTATTATTGTTTGCTATTTCATTGCATTTGTTTGTGCCAAAAAGATAGAAAATCAACAACCAACAAATTTAGCTCAAGAACTATTATTTGCTAACTTATTGGATGAGATATTACAACTATTACAATCTTTAAGACAACGGTATTATATTACATATTATCTTGTTTAGAAATGCACTAGGCACTTGGTTGTGAAAGATGAAGTTACGTTTTATTAGTATGCAAAAAACCCTAACAGATTTTATTCATCTAAAAAGAATATGATTTAAATTTTAATTCAAAAAGTACTTAAAACTAATAAAAAGTGCTCAAAAATACTCTTCTTAATAACTTCAACCATATACAAAATCCAATTGCCTTATTACTTTCACAATTAGGCAACTTAAATTTTTCTTTGCAAGTCCTAACCTTAGTTAGTGAGTTCAGTAAGCTATAACTCTTAATTTGACTATTTACTTGATGTGAAATTTTTCACACATATTCTACTATAAGTCTTCTATATGCTTAAAAAATTTCAGCCCAATCTAACTCATAAATTATAGAAAATCATCCAAAAACCGCACTAATGTCACTTAGCTGCCAACTTGAAAGTTGATGTAGATATTCCAGCAGCAATTACTCCTTCTCCAACTATTAACTTCAGTTCAAAATTGGTATGTATCTTAACCTCTAAGTCTTCTAATACCATGCCATATTTTATCTTGTTTTGACAAATAGATCTCTAGATATTATAAAAATCCTAAACAATCCTAAACAATCCTAAACTACCAACTTTTGATATGTCCTCGTATTAAAAATCAAATACCTTCCAATTGTACTATTAGATTAATATAAATTTTTATGCAATCTTAGCACATTCAATCATCTATACTTTGTTAAACTTTTAATTATAGATGTTACACCAATTGCACAAAATAACCAAGAGTGCTAGCCCAAACTTTATTATATAAAATCTAAATCATCAATATAAACTATGACTTTAGACAATGATTACTAAGTCCTTCCAAATCCTACAAAATAAGTCTTATATCTTTGGAATGAGCTTAAAGCTAGCTCTTAAATCATAATTTTTAATTTCCAAATGACTTGATACTTTGTCCTTAGTGGCCATTTTTGTGCCTAGAGGTCTGATTTTGACCTTGTCTTATAAACAATCAACCCTTGGATATCAATCCAACCTATCCTAAAGGTTTTTAAGCTTGATCCTATCCTCAACTTAATCCTAGTATCAACCATATCAATTATTTATTTTATTTATTCTATTTTTATTAATTTAGGGCTTTATAAAAGTAACAAAAGAATTTTTACAACTTAGAAGGAAAAATTAATGACTAATTTTTATTTATTAGCTATTAAGATAAGAAAAAAATCTAAGAGGCTTTTATAAAAAAATTCTTAAGTATCTTGAAATAAGAGTGAATCCTTCTTT